>CAVNYN010233870.1:0-26537 GCA_963692815.1 Nyctanthes arbor-tristis
AAAAAAAAAAAAAAAAAAAAAAACGGTGCCTAGTAATGATATCTTGATGGCAATGGACTACGGATTAGTATATCCAAGATGAGGTAAAAGGGAAGAGGAGCTTGGTGTGCGCAAATTTTTCTATGGAAACCACTCCATGGAGATCGCAGTTTGAAAAGGCAAGAAACCATAATGTGCCTAGTGGTAGTGGTTTCTTGTCGTTTACAACTATGGTCTACATAATGTGGAGACAGTGTGGCTTCCATAGAAGAAAAACTCTGGTGTGTGCTCACTTAAAATTGATCAGGGCATTGATTTCACATGGTTGGAGAAAACTATGCTAGTAGAACTTAATATCAGTTGTGCAGATTCGACTGAATGATGGAGGTTTAGGTTTTTCAACGAAAGTTTTGCTCCAATGATCACTAGGTTTAGGTTTTTTCAACGAAAGTTTTGCTCCAATGATCACTGTACTTATATCGAGGGGGGATGCAACGGGCTTCACCTCCTTGTGAGTGCAGTACTCATTGGAGAAACCATGTCATAGAACCGAGAGATAGGCAAACCTAATCGCCAAAAATAAAAACCAATACAAGTAGGGGAACTATTGAAAAAGGGGATGCTACTATTGATGTGTTTAAAGGAGAATTAAATTACAGAAAACGTTTTTTTAATTTTTACACAGAAAAGAAGCAAAAAGTGAAAAAAAAATATATATATATATATATATAGACACATACATATATAATATTTTAAAGAAAAGAAGCAAAGTGTGAAAAATTATAATAAAAAAATCCTGGCCCCTCGACGCGATGGAAGATGGTGCTGGTCTAAGTCAAGTAGAGCATGTATCTATTAATGTAGCATGAATAAAATGGGGATTAATTACCATTGCGACCCCCAACAAAAGTGGGCATTAAAAAAAACATTCAAGTATCATGAAGAACCAAAATATTATTTGAGGCCACAAAAGTTTGTGACATAGACCAAGAATTCTCCACCACGGTGTCCATTTGCTATAAAATAAATCACCACGTTATATGAATTTGAAATACAAATGAGTAGTTATGATTTATATTAATGTAGATTATATGGGGTGAAAGATTCTGTTACAAAACTTTCGGGCCATTTTTGAACTTTGAGTGGCTTAAAGTTAGTTATGCCAACAGCATCTAAAATAGAAGTTCTTGGAAATACGCAAATTCTTCCCGCGGTTCTCTCTTCGTTTCCAGTCGTTTTCGCCATTCAAAATTTTGTTCATTTTCTCTTTCAGGGATGTGTTTGTCAAATCCCTTTTTAACTAATTAATGCTACTTCTTGTCCCATTTGCCAACTAATTGGTTTTATACCTGTGGAACCGGAATAACACTTTCCCGAACGCCTTCGATTGTTCGATATTGATGTCCGAATTATCTTTACGTTTTTGACAAATTACTATTCAAGAAAATGTACTTTTGTCCTTTTGTATAAAATGGGTTATAGCATAGCTCCAAATGCGTTTAATGTACGTATCTTGTTTTGACATGATATATACTAGAATTCTTATTGTAGGGCTGCAACTGAAAATTGAGGTATTTTTTATATTTTATTTATAGTGAGTTTTCTTTTATATAGGAGTTTTATTGTTAATTTATTTTGCGTTGTGTTATATCTATGTATATTTGTATTGTTATAATACAGATTTATAATTATACTTTCAGAAAAAATACGAATTCTTTGGTCAGGTCAAGAGAAGTAATGGAGACTCTTGCTCACTCATCTCTTACTCGTGGCAGATCTAATCAGATAAGTCATTTTCACTATATTGTAGTGCTCTTAGTCTTAACCTGAGTGTTATGTAAATTATAATGCTCACATTAAAATATGAGCACCGTTCTCAGATGAAGATTATCCATCGGTTATGTCTAGTCTTCATAGAACGGGCCGGCTGTCCCCAACACGGGTAGGGGAGAAGGGTACATTCTTTATTGGCAAAGAAAAAAAATTATATAAATTTTGTGGGTTTGATTTTAGCCACGTGCTTGGGTATGTGATATGGCCTTAGCCAATCACTTTTGTTATTATCTCGTCATTATGCATTCGGACAATTTGGTTGGAACCCTCTGCCACACACACGTGGCTTCGACGTCCAATTATTTTACTTTTGTCCGCTGGTGCTGCCACAGCCTCTTTTTAAATTACCCTCGAGATCTCAACATATAAAAATAGAAATTCAAATAAGTGACGTTATAACGAGTTAGAAGCGCTGAGTATTACTATAGACGAATTATTATATATCTAATCTAGATTTGACATATATTCTCGTAAACAATTACCATTCTCAATATTCGTCTTGGATCAAATTATTAATAGACACATGTCATTTCATTTGTAGCTTTCATTATGTAAGGTACGTACGAGTAGAGGTGTCTTGCAACTCTAGTCTAGCTAGATTTACGAGCATTAGGGGCATAGCTAAAAAACAGTGGAATGATGTTAACCGAAACACTAACAAAAAGACATTTCTAATTTTTTTAAAGGTAAAAAATATGGATTTTGCAAAAACTGGGAAAGCCGCGGTGGAAGCTGCGCCTCCGTCAGTGGTTCAAAATGACAACGGCATAGCTCATCGAAGTGCTTGTTACATTATGTGTTATCATATTCTTTGTATTGTGCAACACATCGGCCTCAAAATTTTTATAACTCAGATGTACATGTTCGCGACATGTTCTCAACGGACAAGGATGGATCGAGAATTTTTGTAATTTGTTGTAAATTTTATCATGTAAAATTGAGATAAGCCTATGAGACAGGACCAGACAATTTCTTCATGACACAGAAGGGGGTGTGTTTGCAAACAATTGAATACAAGCCCAGCAAAGCACAACGGAAACCTAATTAACAACCTGGAAGCAACGTGATTTCTACACAAATATTCCTTTCTTTATTAATTTACACAAACATTAAATAACTAACCACCAAATTTTCTACATTTGTGTTACAAAGAATGAGCACTTAAATATTATTATTTAAGTTAAAAAAAAAGGATTTTAAAAAACCTAAAAAGAATTTTAAAAAAAGGGCCTTAATGGTATATTTATGGCCGGGTTATGTTTCAAGAAATCCTGTCATTCTAAGAATAGAATTCCTGACGTCACTCAAATCTCTGCCTTTAAGAGTCCTTCCGTTGCCGGTGCAGACGGAAAACGCCATTATTTTTCCGGCGACTCGCCGTCCGATGATAACATGGGGCGGAACCATTTCTCCACAATCATCTCTGTCGTCAAAAAACTCCAAACCGGAACGCTGAAACGGCCACGAATTGCCGGATATATTATCCGGGATGTTCAGCGGAACTGAATTCTTCTTGGAGTTGAGTTGTTTCTTCCTCTTCATGCTGCCGCCTGAAAAATTGTACTTCTTGCTGTCTCCTTCTTCGTATCCTGTGGCATCTTGAAACATAACCTCAGATTCCTGAAATTCTTCTGCCATTGATGATCAAAAACAAAAAGCTATGAAGTAAAAAGGTTGGAGGAGAGGAAATGGGGATTTGGGAAAAGGAGGGAAATGCAAGGAATTTATAGAGGAGATAATGATTGATTGATTGATTGGGGGATGAGAGCTTGATTGGGTGTGGGGAGATGGCGTCACTGTGAAGAGAGTTGAGTGCGGTCCCAGCTCTCTCTATAATTTCTTTGTTTTCTCACCCTAAAGGTGTTGTCAATTACTTGTGCCTCACGGCTTTGCTTCGTGTATGTGACACTTGTAAATGGTAACTATTGGAAGGGTTTATACTAATTACTTGAACTTGTTCGATCACCACAGGTCGATAGGGCTAACAGTCTTGTCCGTCTTGATCTCTTTATTATCTTCAATGGTAAAAAAAAGATGAATTCAAATACTAATATGTTTTGCTAGGACAGTTAAAAGTGTTGAGAATCTCGATTTTAATTGCTATCTGGTAGCCTTGTTTCACCAACTAACCTACTTTACCGCCTCTATTAATAAGTTAAGAAATGATTAAATAGTAAAAATGAATCTCTGTAGTTATTACTTCTATACTATATTGATAAAAACAAGTTTTAAAATCGTCTAAAATACATTTTTTGCAATTTTATTTTTTATTTTTTTTTGCCAAAAAAATTTGTTTATTTCGTATTACATATATTGATTGATACATAGTGGCGAAGTCATGTCTTCGTTTTAGTACGGTCATCACTTTAATATTGTAGAATGTTAATAGAATCTTTTGTGATTGGCAGTAATCTAAAAATGGCTAGGGTATTGATTTGAACTTTAGAATGTGACGAAAGTTAATAATGAAACTAAGGGCGTGTTTGATCATTGTATAAATTATTCATAGTAAATACTAGTTTTCCACTTAAATTTTCACTTTGTTGTTTGATTGACTTTTTCCCGTGGAGTATATTTTTCAACTTTTGATCACGTGATATGAAATCAAGAAAAATATTTTTTATTTTTTTTGCAAAAAAAAAATTTGTTTATTTCGTATTACATATATTGATTGATACATAGTGGCGAAGTCATGTCTTCGTTTTAGTACGGTCATCACTTTAATATTGTAGAATGTTAATAGAATCTTTTGTGATTGACAGTAATCTAAAAATGGCTAGAGTATTGATTTGAACTTTAGAATGTGACGAAAGTTAATAATGAAACTAAGGGCTTGTTTGATCATTGCATAAATTATTCATAGCACATACTAGTTGTCCACTTAAATTTTCACTTTGTTGTTTGATTGACTTTCTCCCGTGGAGTATATTTTCCAACTTTTGATCATGTGATATGAAATCAAGAAAAGTATTTTCCCTAGGAATAGTTTTTTGTTTCTAGAGAATTCCACATTTTCTAAAATAATGGATTCTATTTTTTAACTAAAAAAATGAAAAAAATACAAATTTAATACTTGCAAATCAAACATGTGTAATTGGTTAATTCAACAAAAAAAATGTGTAATTGGTATTTCACATTAAAAACCAGTTTGAGAATTAAGTTTGTTAATACGGCTCGACTCGGGCTTGCCAATAGCCGACCCAAAACTCGGCGAGCCGAGTTGAAAATGTATTCGTGCTCGGGCTTGCATTTTTAGCAAGTCGAGCTTGAGCTGGCTCGCGAGCTTTGATGACCTGCTCGCTCTCCTCTCGTTGCGCGGCTTCTTCGTTCTTGGGCTCGCCTATGAGGCGACGCGAGGCAAGGCGAGCCGACTTGCCTATTTGAGCATGTGTTCGTGCTTGAGCTCACCCTTTAACAAGCCCAAGCAGAGCAAAGCTCTGCGAACCACGAGCTGGCTCACTGAACTTTTGGCTTATGAGCCATTTTAACAACTCTGTTGGGAATTTAATTGTTTAGAATTTATTTTCTTTCTATACAATTTCTATATTTGTAATCAAATGGACCCTATGAGAAATTTAAAATTTTATCTGGAAATTGGTTTTAGCCCCAGATGGATTTTAAATTTATATTTTTATTTAAGATTAGTTTATATTAGATAATAACTAGTACCTTTAAAACCACAATTGGTGTGTGTTCTTAGACCATCCACATTGGTAGTGTTAAAGCAGGTTGTTAGTAGAATTATTAGTTAAAAACTCAAAAAACAACTGTATTGGTGGTATCAAAATAGTTGCTAAAAACATTTAATTTAACAAGTTGTTATTTTTGTTGTTAAAGTTAATAATAAACTTAACACTTTATGTGGTATTATTTTTTTAATTTTAATTAAATTGAGATTGATCCACTCTTTGACTATTGAATTGATGAATTAAATTTAACACTCTCAATTAGAATTACCGTTGTGGTACAAATTAATAGTTAAATTTAACTTGCCTCGATGTCTTTTAACAATTATTAAAAACTCTACTTTTTACTTGTTTAGATAGTTAGTTTTAACACTACTAATGTAGATGCTCTTATGGAGCTAAAGCCCACGAATGGTTCCCTCTATGGGCCCATCTAAGAACTATAAATAATATGTGCAAGCAACCCTACAGGGTCGTCAAAACCCTACTATCAAAACGCGCCTCCATTAGGGTTGGGTAAAAAAACTGGTTTAACCGAATCAGACAAAAAAAAAAAAAATCGGTAGTCAATTCGGCCAATTTTAAAAGTGACTGGTTTGCATGAAAATTGGCAAACTGAAGTGAATTGGTTGAGTTTCGATTTGCCTAGTTAGAAACCGATTTTGGCCAGTTTAGTTCTGGCCCAAAACCAAACCGTTCCTAGTCCCCATTGACATTCGCAACGAATGGCTATGCAAATCCTACTGCTTTACTACCATCACCTTCAATTCTACACACATGCTCGACGCATATATGATCATAGTTCTATGTGCATTCTCACATCGACACACATACCATCAAATTCACACACATCATATATCAACATAGCCGAAATACTTACAGTAGCGTAGCCAGGAATTCTATCTAGTGCGGTCAAAATTTATTAAGAGCAAAAATTTTTAAACGAACTCATAAATATGATAATTTTTTAAGATTAATATATATTTTTGAAGCTCCCAAAAAAAATGTTGAAACGTTTCCAGTTCATTGATAGAGTAAATACATTTGCATATTCACATATTTTTTGAGAAGATACATTGTCATATAATTTAGATTGTCAAATATGAAGTTAATTATTAGCTATTTTTATAATGTTCACCAAATTTAAGAATAATTATATTACTAAAAACTTGTTTTATGAAAGAAAATTACCAATAACTTTTTAAATAAAACAACTTAATTAAGAAAAATTATGAAAATTAAAGAGATTATAAAAAGTTTCACGATTAAATAATAATGATAATATGAGATAATGGAAGAAAAATGATAGATATGGAGGGGATGTCGTTGTTGGGTCAATAAGTAGGTCAAATGCTAGTTAAAAAAAAAAGAGGAGGAAATACAATCGTATTAACATCTTGGGGATTGCGAAAGGTAATGTACTTGACTGTTACTTGCTACTGACTATTCCTCTCATGTTCATCTTCTATAAGAGCTCTCCCTCCCCGCAAGACTCAATTTCTACAGCTTTAAAAGACAAAACATCTCAAGAAAAAAAATGTTCAGAGTTTAGTGCGGTCAGTCGACTATACTGGTCCATAACGGGCTCCACTAGTTAATAGATATACCGGTCATGCTCAACTATTGGCATCAGATCATTTTTCATATTATTGATTTGTTTTCGTAATCTAGGTCACGCTGTTAAATTAATGTGGTAATAATAATAATACTAATAGTAATAATAATAATAATAATAAGAGGAAATTGCAAAAAATGTCCTTTTTGAAAATGTTATATACAAAACTAAATCATTTTTAAAACATGTGTAAATATGTCACTTTTCCTATTTTTTAGACAAATTTGCCCCCCGAAGCATTGATTTAGTATTTTTTTCAAATAAGAGGAAATTATAAAAATTGATCACTAAAGTCTACTTTTTAAACATATGCAAGCAATTGATCCCAAACAAAAATTCTAATATTAATTTTAAACGCCCCAGGTCTGTGATCTCTTCATCCCGGCACCAATCTAGGTAATTGAATCCATCAAAATCTTCCTTGACATCTGCTAAATAATATCCTAATTGCCCACGAATGCAGAATTTTGTCATTAAAGAAACTCCAGATCAAGACTTGTATCACAGGTTCATCGTCAGATCTGTAATGACCGGGCATGAATTCGACATCATTGCAGAAGGGAAAGTTGCTTAGAATGCCGAGACGAGGCCTGCCATACTAATCCGAGACCGAAATTCGCCGACACGTGGCCTACACACTCAGACGGCAGTGTCTCAACTGTCGAAAGACGAAACTGTCTAGATTTACGGTATCTAACTATCGTGATCTAACTGTCAAGATCTATAGTTTAACTATATAGATATGCAGATAATTTTCAAGAATCATCACGATGAAATGTCAAGATATACAAATAAATTATATAGACATTTTTTTTACCAAACTGTATAGAATTCCAACGACTATCTGTAGAGTAACACAGATAAACTGTCGAGAACTGCCGTTATTACCCATCGTGAATTGCAAATTTCATTTAGCTAAGCACATGCACTAATTTAGCCCAATTATTGCTGAAGGGTATCATGTAATTTTACACTAAAAAAGGACATTTTTGAACTTGTTTTCAAAAGTGACATTTTTGAGTTTGGTTTTTATTTTTTGTCATTTTAGAAATTGTCCCTAATAATAACAATACAACAAAAGGACAAAATATTTATTTTAGAACACTACACGATTCGAATGGTAGAGACCCGCGATTTAAAACAGGCTTGCTAATTGCTATTACAATATCATTACCATAATATTCTATTATTCTGTGTAGTCACGTGACAGTTCGAGCTCCGTAAAAGGGAGGTGAGGTTTTCATAGTTGGATCGGTGTTAGAAACATCACCTCCTCCCTTATGGAGCTCAAACTGCCACGTGGCTATACAACATCGGGTGTCGTGTGTACAGCTATGTGACAGTTTGAGCTCCGTAAGAGGAGATGTGAGGTTTCCATAGAAAATCACATGGACACCGGCTTGAATCAACTCTATGAGTGTACATCAAGCTATAAAAGCTGTACTCTAACTAATAATAATTAATAGGATACCAGCCGTAGGTTTAAAGCTCGGCGCATTCGACGGCTCGTATCCCGCTCAAGGAGTTTCCCCTCTACGTATCCAGTTCCACCGAATTTTTCCGGTCACACTATTATGTGTATATGTTTGAGATATTTCAAAATAATAATTTAAATATTCCTCAAAAATATTTTAAATAAATATATTAGTTCGGTTATTTTGGAATGTGTAATAACAATTGATAAGCATATCTTGCAAAGCGTAGTATTGTCGCACCGGTTAAGTTAAAGTTCAAAACCCAATTATATTCAAAACAAAAAGAAAAATACGTGTTGATTTAGATTCTACTTTTCTGTTAATCCGATGCTAAACCTAGCATCCTGATCCTATCCATTTGTGAAATGACTCACTAGGAGGCACAAACATTGAACTATCAAACTTGACCTAATAAGTAATGGCTTTACGAGGAACCAATATTTCCATCATCTCATTGCTAGTTTGAAACCCAAACAAAGCCTTAACATAAATACACATATATTATGTCGAGAAATGATTTACAGTCTATTGTAGTACTCCGACAATGAGTCCGAAAGTAATGAAGGAGTCTCCGTATGTCACCTTGAACAAAAAAAGTATATAATTGGTCCACACGCGCGCATGCCCGCGCGTGCACACGCACATATAGTGATAAGATCATTGTCAGATTTCTTTGTATTATAGATCAATTTTGATAATATATGTAATCATAATATAATTTTCAGGTTTGATTTTTCTTTTTCATTTTTTTTCTTTTTTTAAAAGGGGTTTTTGGTGGGGGGGGGGGCGTGGAAAAACGAGGGTAAATAAAGAATTGGCAAGGCCACGTATACGTGAAGCCGCACGCTAACTAAAGAAAGCAATGTATAAAAAATGCATTCTCTGCCACGCACCCGGCGTTGTTTTCGTGTCGTAAAAAACGTTTTCAATGGATAAGTTTCTAAGTAGCCGGTAGGAATAAAAATGAAGAAATGTTTGGCCACCTCTAAATAATATATAAACGTAATTACGAATAAGTGATTTCCAGTGATAAACACGTTAAAATAGTTTTATTAATTAATTAATGAAATGTAAGATCAATAGCTTGCTTATTCTTTCAGAAGTGACGAAACTGATCCTATTAATAAAAATAATCTCAAAATGGGATTTTAAGCATAAGAAATATATAAATGTTTTTTTTTTTTTGACAGGGATATAAATAAATAAATGTTTTAAAGAAGAAAATATTTCAAAACTTATCCATATTAGTGCTAAGATATTTTTTAAGCTAATCATAAATGAAGTGCTACTATGTATAATTTCTTTTATCATTTTTCTCATTAAGAATCTCTTTTTAAAGATCTTCAATGTCTATTTTTGTCTTTTGATACAAACTGCACGGTAACTTCTCACCGACACTGTCAGTGTTAATTATACTAACATTGCAAACGTAAAAGTGCACTAGTGCGTATGAGTTGACAATGTAACTTTTTTTATGACAAAAGAAAGAAACGGTAAATCAAAGTTAGGTAAAGTCATTTTCTTCTAGTTTGCCAACAATTAATTAGTGAATTTTTGCATTATATTTCAATGTTAATGTCATGCATTGTATATTTGTATTTATCTTTAAAAAAAAATCATCCATTATAACACTTTCACGCATAAATTTTTTTTTTTTAAAAAAAAAGCAAAAATGACAAACTAGTATATTCGTATTGAGGTGGAAATAGCATGTTTTGAGAAATGTATAACATTCATTGGCTGCGAGTTGACGTGCAAATTTGCTTTTTCAAGAAAATGACAAATCAAAACTTGGTTTATTCGTTTGAATTATACTTCCTGGGAAGCTGAAGATGGTGCATGACATTTTGTTCCTATCGGTGTGCTCCAAAGAATATATTTTGACTTTTGTTGTGAATGCGCACAAGAATACAAATCATACTCGAAAAGATATATCGCAATGTAAATTGTAAATTAGATATATTTCTACCTAGTTGGATCAATCTTGATAATCATACGTACCAATATTGATCATTTTTCAAAATTTCATTAAATCAGCTTTTTAAAGACTTTAATGACTAATCATTGTATAATATATGTGCAAAATAGTAGTATCTGATTCTCATAAAAAATTATTTTATGCACTTTAGATATATTACGCACAAGACAAGAAGCTTATCTTAGTGGTAAAGACTCACCCTGTTTTACTACAATCCACGATCTGTACAAAGGTATGTTCCGTACAATATAAACCTTTTATCAATCAATATTCAAATAGATTGCTTAGACGAGTGTACATGTTGAGGTGGAAGTAGCATGTTTTGAAAGTGTACGGCACTCACATGCTACGAGTTTTCGTTCATATTTGCTTTTTGAAGAAAATGACAGGATCATTATTTATAGTTGGGTAATTGGTGCCAAAGGTCCCTATGTTTAGATATCACTGCACAAATAGTCCATATGTTTGTTTTTTTTCTGCAATTCCATTTGTATTTAATTTCATCTATTATCGTAAGGGTATTTTTGTTCATTCACGGTAAAATTTTTTCAAAAAATAGCAATCAATTAAGGTTCTATATTAATTGGAAAAATAGTTATTTTTAATTCGTTCAATAATGCAATTTATTTTAATTAGTTTTCAACTATAGAAATTATTTTATTTGAAAAGTTATAAAATCTTAAAAATATGACTTGGCAAAATTGCCTTTCTAAAGATGGAGAAAATCAAATACAAATGGCTATAAGGATGAAATTTGTAAAAGAAATATAAAGGTAAGGATGAAATTACTAAAATATTAAAAATAGGGACCATTTACACAATAATATTTAAATATAGGGACTTTTTGTGCCAATTACCCTCTATAGTTCACCATTTTTAAGATTCGTTTCAGTCGATATATATATATATATTATATTCATTATTATTATATGAAGACAATGACATCGACTTTTCAAACTTAATTAATTGCTTTAAAAAATAAAATTACGAAAGTAATCTTGAGACGGCACTAGCCCGTTTCTACATTAATTATTATTGAATACCAATATACTTTGTAAAATTAATCTAGTGCCGTATATATGACACCATATGATATCGACTATATGACGTGTATCGAGACACGCCACATGAGAGCGCCAGAGTGAGACTAATATTCTTTGATCATTGATCCCTCTAATTTAGACAAACCATTGGTCCTTGACTTTAAAGAATTTAATTTAATTCAATTTTTCTAATTAAGAATATAATAATAGCCATTTTACCAAAATTTTGACGTTTTAAAGTGTAAAAATCTAGTGGTTTTTTGTTTTGTTTGTCTGTTTTTTTTTTTTTTTCCTTTTTTGAATAATTTGGAACCTCACGGCTTGTAGTAATTAACAGAAGAACTTGAGCATATATTAGGTACAAAAGTTAAGGATTCTAGTAATTGCTACTCAATGATCATGAGGATTCTTTGAACGATTTGATTCATTATATATAGGTAGCATTTTCAACTCATCGTTTCCTCTGTCGGCTACAAACGTTCATCCAATTTCAACTCGAATCTTACAAGTTTTAGATATGACTCCTTTTTTGTTTTGATAAATGAACCTTGCGTATTTGAGTTCAATTGCACATTTGAACGAGTACTTAGATAATTTAAACCATTTTATTTCCCAAAATTACGCAATTTAAACATACGGTTTCTTTTTCGTCGTTACGACAATAAAAAAATTACAGCTTAAAGTCGAACGTCTACATGTAGTGGTCAAGACCGTCCATGGTACATTTAATGAAAGATACATGCGTGCACGTACAATGATCACCCAATGCCAATAGAGAAAATTTAAGCAATATAGATGGATTATTGGGTGGGCTAATATCCAATGGCAAATTTGCACGTTCGATAAGACTAATTTCTTGAACTAATTGGGTATTTGACAATTCCACACATATCTATCTATTTTAACTTCACCAAGAACTTGTTCTTGTGATAACGACTCCCATCTTATCACCATTGTAATCTGTTGGTTACCTAAGTCATGATTAATCAAATGAACAGTATCACATGTTTGGATGATGTTGGTTAAGATCATTTTTTTTTAAAAAACAGGTAATATATATATATATATAATATTACTTATCAACCCCTAAGATAAATTTTACGTATCAAACTTTACATTATTAGGAATGTTCAAGCACAAGAAATTTTATACCGTAATGGTCACAAACAGAAGTTGATATAATATCAGCACGTCATTATACCCTCTCAAATCATATTAACATTTGATATTATATCACATCATCCATCTTGATTCATAACAGCACCAAACGTCCAGTACTTGAACATTTTCTCTTACATCACCTACTATTAGGCATTAGTGCGGATAATACTAATTGCTAATTCTGGCATATATCTTGGGAAATTCTGCCCAATAACTAATTGCCAAAAGCCTTGTTAAATAATGTCTCTTTAATTTAGGAGATACTTACAAAGTGCTAGCTAGCACAGGTCCACCTAGAAATGATCAAACACCGTATGCTTGGTACAACACTAGACAAATAGTAGGATATAATATCATTCACTGATGCGATTTGCGGGGGTGATAATATGACGACCGTTACAGCAGACGGATGGTATGATATAGTATATTCCACTAATGTGATTTGTGGAGGTAATGATATGCTCATTTCAGTGATTGATATTATATCATATCACTTACGGCACCAAATGTCTAGTGTTAAATCATTTTTTAAGTCCACCCACATTCACTTCTTTTTTCTAAGGCAGTGAATTAAACAGAGAGGTCTCTTTTCTTCATGGATCAGGCGTTTCCCAGAGGCTTCTAATGGAACTCATTGTATTTCTTGTTTGACAAAATCCAATACGCTGAACTTGAGCTTTGCAACCAAAGCGCTCCCTTTGAGCTTTGCAAGACAAGGTTGCGCGCAATAGTTCGCCACTTAACACTCATTTGTGCATTGAAGTTCTTGTGCATTTCAAGTTCCACTGCACAACAATTGCTCAAAATTTAGGTGTACATTTACATTGTAACCCCCTCCCCTCAAAAAACAAATACTTGTAGGTATGGACAAGCACGTTATAACATCATTCGTTTTGTTACAATTCCATTTCACCAAATATTTGGCACGCAAAATAATGAACACGACTTTATTTGTACATGCATAGACACACATATCATATATGTAACTATGGTCTCCAGAACTGTTGAGCATACCAAATATGTCGATGGGAATCTACTTTGAGGACAATGCAATGGGACTTCTTACTTCATTAATCCCATCACTCCAACTATACCAACAAAATACAAACCCATTTTTCTTGGCGGAGCTCTCAACCTCAACTATAATTCTAAAGCCCTGCTTCTCCCATTCCATGTGGAAGTATAACTTCGATGGAGATCTCTACAGAGTAACGAGGAAGGCGGGGGGTTGGGGGTTTACCATAACAGAATATGTGTGGACTTACTTGCACCAACGTTTTCAATAGTTCGAGTGAGAGTCCTTGATCCTTTAAGCTTAGCAGTCACCAGGTGATGAAGAGTTGAGATCACTTGGAGAGGGAGTCGCGCATCAGGGCACTTGAAAGATGGATCAAGCAAATTACAGCTGCTACAATAGAGGAAGAGAAGATAATCACTGTAAGAAGCATTATAAACAAGCCTAGGATCAGCAGCTTTTGATGGCTGAACGTGGCCTTCGCTGAACTGAAAAGGATTTGCTACATTTCCTTCCGAGTCTGTTATTGGCGTGCCCTGGTTATTGTCCACTATTGCTGCATGAAATGAAAAGTAATAATGGACAAATGGGTATTAGGCAATGGATACTCTTTGCTTCACACGTGACAAGCCTAAAACTATAGCCAGAGGATCAAAAGTATACCAGTGGTGCTAATCGCAGATTGTATTGCTGCACTACTCCAATAAGGATGTATAAGTATGACCTTAACAAGTATGGCTACAGATCACGCAACGTGAGGGCAAGAGATGGATGTTCCAGATTGAATGGTGTACTGAACACGTCGATGATCAGAAGGCACCAATACAGGAAAAGATACTTTACTCTACGATGCTAATATATTCAGTCATGAAGCAGTGAGGTAGGGCTGCAAATTAAAAGGGCATATTTATGCGCACACACAGGCACATTTTAGTAGTCAAGCCTGTAATTTCGACATCTCCAGTGTAAACAAGTGGATATGTTCTCTTTCCATTATAAGGCCTTGCTGTTTGACCCTGTATGTTGGGATTGATTTGAAAATGAACTTGCTGATCATCTCAAAAGATTTACGTAGACAAATAAAATTAATGGAGAATAATCAGTAATCCGTATGATGTTCATGGCATGTAGATTATTCATTGAATTTAACTAGCAAGATAACCACGAGCATTCCGGCAAATTGTAAACAATCTCTTGCCTCTACTATAATGCCATTTCCCAGCTCAAAAGTTGACAGAAATTCTCGGTCTAGGCTACTTGCAGCCACGGTGATGATCCACGAGGCAACATTTGTCACACTTGATGGAGTAGGGCCGTCCGCCTTCTCACCAGCACTACTCACTACTACAATATTTCGCTTAACTGCTTCCAGTGCTCCAGTTGCAGTGTAATCTAGAGAATAATGAATACTAGGGTCTCCAGCAATTGGAAGACTGATAATATGAACTCCGTCCATGATGGCCTGAGCCTGACCCAGGGCAGCCAACACATCAAGGGGATGACAAAAGTTACCCCCTGCGAGAACCTGGCCTGAAATAGGCCAGCAAACTTTATAGATAGCCAGACTGTAAGTGGGGCACCACTAGAGGTCATACTTTACAAAATCCACCAAGCATGCGAGCATTGGGAACTCGTTGACCACTAATAGTTGAGGCTACATGCCCATGACCATAGACACCCCTCAGTGAATGGAAGTCCAATTGAGGATCAAGACTTCTGCTAATTGCTGCCTCATAATTTTTAATGTAGTATTAAGCCCCCATTAATTTTCTGCCAAGATGCAAAGGCACCTTAAACTTTCTTGTGGATTTGTATATTAATTTCATAAGAGAAAACAAATTATCAAGAGGGAGTGAAAACAAACAGCCACCTATTGCAATGGGATGTGTTAAATGCAACATGGGTCTAGCTGATTCCTTCCCAGGACCTTGGAATTGGTTCCATTCCTTTGTGGCTGAAACTTGGAGATTGAGGCCATATACCTGCTAAACAAAAATTTTGGATCAGAGAACAGATATATAAATTGGGGGGAAAAAACTTTTTGATATTTTAGAATCCAGATCTACATACAACTCTCAATGACCCAACAATGACATTTTTATTCTTTACCACTACTGGCCTTTTTCTTTAACTCTTTTCAATTGAAATGATTCATATTTCCGTTCCCTTCAAGAAAGATGATAAAAGCCCATGATCTTGTAGTTTGAAGCTTTAACATTCTTAGGGGCATTGAGATGCTTAAATTACTCCCTCCATCTCTATTAAGCTCAGTTTGGAACAGAAATATTTAGCTAAAAGCAACACTAATTATATGCATGCATGTCAACAACATTCAGTTCGAAGGATAAAATATTTCAACCTGACAGCATTGCAGCTTCTTCAGGGGTGAGCAGTGTTTAGAATTCATTGATGACATTCTTGTAGCTGCAAATAAGGGAAGGAAGGGTTTAGCTTCTCCATGGGATCCTTTAATAGCAAAGAGATATGAGTCATGGAAATCTTCAAAATTGTGCAAAATTTTCTTCCCATCATGCTCTCCAAGGTGCACATAATAGACCTGTAAAAGATATATTAATAATTAGAATTTAAAGTATATAAGCAAAATAAAGCTCAGTACAGATAAACCTGTTATTCTGCAATGGATGCTAGAGCACTGAAAATAAGAAAACAAGACACAAGAGTATAATGATTATTCATTTTCCTTTAGCTTCAACCAACCAGTTTCCTACTTTAGGTATTCCACTTTATCTTCTCGTAGAGAAATTTATACAGAAAAATTTGGAGGGTTCAGTGTGAATCAATTCTTGTCACAAAGCATAACAAATCATATATCTATCTCAGTATAACTCAATTAGTTAAATTGTTATATGATGGGGTTCATTATACAAACATGTGGTGTGCATAAATTTGCATAATTTATCACGGAGTGCACGGCAGGAATATTCAACAAAATCCTACTTTACGGCTTATATCTTCTCAAGTATCCGCAACAAATATTCAGAGGTAAATGATATAGCCAGCTTGGCTTGCAGAAATGGCTGTAGAACCAAATATCAAAGTATCTGTTGAGTTTTTCTGTTCTTTCCATTTTCTCTTCCGTGATATGATAGATATCTTTTGAAAATTCCACACACATGATAAAGGCTGTGAAAAATTGACAGCAGAACCAAATTCTGGTTGTTCAAAAAGTTTTCTGATTGCATATTCCTGTGAAATGTGATTGCTCTCTTGGAATTTTTTTTTTTTTTTTTTTGGGTGTGGTCCAAATTAAGTTGAAAAATCAAATTGAGTTGAAAAAAAAAATAGATTTTTTTTGAAAAAGCTTCACAGAACAATGAAATCTTGACATGTATACAGTGAGTGCAACCGCAAAGAGGAGTAATGATGGGGAGAAAGGCTGATCTAGAAGAGGAACGAAGAGCATGATAGAAATTTCCAAAATAATAATCTTCTCTCCATTTATGTCACGGTCCGGCTATGGAAATAAGGTTGGGTTCCTTACACAGTCTGATCTCCAATTACAAACTGACACTTCATATAAAATACACTATATGACAGTATCTCATTGAAAACTGGATTCCATAAGGAATCTAACTCTGGTTCTTTAGAAATTTTCATTTAGGTCATCCGCATCATTTCAAATAGAAGTTGTCTAGCTTTAAAAATAAAATAAAAAAGTTGTCTAGAAATTTCACATTGGAGATGCCTTTATAAGTTTGCTCTTTTCTGATTCGGTTCTCTGTGTTGGATTGTGAGGTTTACGTATATATAAGAAATTTTTCCCATTTGAAAATTCCATCTTCCAAGCCATGGCGTAACTAGAAGATAATTGAAAGGGAAGTCGAAACTTAACGACAACACTAAAAAAAATCTTTTCTTTAATTTTTCAAAACATACAAAAAAGGTTTTTTTTGAAAATGGGGTGTCGGGGGACCGGGGTGGCCACGTCCTGTATCTGGCTCTCTGCCATTGCTTCTAGGCATCTTGAAGACTACTGAAAAAATTGTTCCAAGTTCCGTTTTATGGCATGACTAAGAGATGATTGTTTGATCGCAAAATAATGTCCTATGCATGTTTAGTACATGGTGCTAGGTTAGAATAAGGCCGGAAAAAATTGAATATTGTGTTACAAATAGATCGTCGGCCGAAAGTTGAATCATATTAATTGGTGCATTAGACTTTCTTCTCCAAACATGTGGGCAGGTAATGGGAACGAACAGAGTTTGTGGACGCATTTTACTTTTTATGACTTTGTCCAAAGTCCGGACATTAATTATGTTCAGCAGTTGGCCGGTGAAAGTCATTTATGATTTTCCCTTTTGGAGTCAGTTGGATATTTTAGAGCATGATTAGTGTTGAGAAAAACTTAAAATTTGGGTTTTTCCTCCTAACAACCCAAATAATGTGTTAAAATAGAGGGGAAAAACTTATTTTGGAGGGTAATCATTTAGGTTTTTTCCCCTCTCCCATTCATCCACAATCTAATAAAATACTATTTTATCCCACTCTCACTTTCTTTCTAATCTAATAAAATATCGTCATGTGTCTAATTCATATCCCCCCACTTTTTCCCTTTACACATTATTTAGAAATAGGTTTTCCCCCCTAGTTTTTTCCACTTGTATTTTTTCCCTTTGGTTTTTTCCCCAATATTAATCTTGCTCTTAACTTGGCTTGGACCTATGCAAAAATCTACTAGTATATTGGTGTGCGGTGAATACCGACCGTCAAATTAGAATGGAGTAAGAAGAGAAACGAAGAAGTCTGGAATGGAAGAAAAGGAGAAGGCTGAAGGAACAGAGAAGGTTCGAATGGAAGAAAAGGAAAAGGCTGAAGGTGATTGTGAAGACGGCTACACAACCATTTATCACTTTTTGAGTCAGTAAGGGAGAAAGCCACTCGAGTTCTAACATTGGATCTTTACTGTCTTGCACTCATGCTGTTGGAATTTGAGTTTGTCGGCTGGGTTGATTTTGAGCCTAATAATTTAATTCGCAATGAAGAAGGAAAAATCTTGACACCTCTTTTTTCTGAATTGAAGAAAAGGTCCTATAAAGCACGGGAAAAAAGTACTTCATTTATTACACTGTTGAAAATTTCACGTTTAGTAGGAGTGAATTTATGAAGGTCAAATATCCTCCTCAAGAGTGAATATGAGCTAGCTATTACGAATGAACAAATACTTATACATTATTCTTAATCTTGTTTAATTTTGGGCCAATTTATAATTAAAGTATCAAACATTGTCGATCATGTCTAGATCAATGTATCAAGCTCGTCTTAATTATGCATGGTAACACTTTCAACTCTTCGAATCTAAAGATTATATCCGCGTGATATCAATGTATCTAACAACTTCCCGTCTGCAAGTAGAAGCTAGAAAGAAGCCAGCTTTAGGCCTCTAAAGTCTAACCTCTGCTGTGTATATATTACCTGTCTTCATGCAATTGATTTCATCATTCCCAAAAGCTTGTTTTCACTTATAATTCATCTGCTTATTTTTGCTTCTTAAAACTTAAAATTTTCTCCGATGGCCGGGGAGATTCTTAAACGGTTTGTGCTAGTATTGGTGATGACTCTTGGTCATGGAGTTATGGCACAACCTCAAGTCCCATGTTACTTCATTTTTGGTGATTCTTTGGTAGACAATGGGAATAACAACAACATTAATTCCTTGGCAAAAGCTAATTATTTCCCTTATGGAATCGACTTCCCTCGTGGACCAACCGGGAGGTTCTCTAATGGAAAAACTACTGTTGATGTCATCGGTAAGCTCTCTCTCTCTAACGGGGCGTGACATGACTTCTTCTGATAGCCGCGTCTAGTAGACAGCATGCATGTTGAGAATGAGCTGCTGTACAATTGTGTTTTATAAAATTTCATTTCATTCAATTTATCAGCTAATAATCTTACAATCTATATTGCCATATACAGCTGAGCTTTTGGGATTTGATGGTTATATTCCTCCATATACTGTTGCCCGGGGTCGAGACATACTCAAAGGGGTGAACTACGCATCTGCAGCCGCTGGAATCAGAGCAGAAACTGGCCAGCAATTGGTACACACAAAGCGAAGTAGTTTTGGTTTTCAAACAAGTTTGGAAAGTTACTTTTTTTTTTTTTCTTGCTTATAAGTAAAACAAGTTACTATTGTTGCAGGGTGCTAGAACTGATTTTACTGGGCAAGTAAATAATTACAAGAACACTGTTTCTCAAGTAGTGCAGTTACTAGGTAATGAAAATGCAGCAGCAGATTATCTGAGCAAATGCATATATTCTGTTGGAATGGGAAGCAATGATTACCTTAACAACTATTTCATGCCACTCTACTACTCAACCAGCAGGCAATATACACCTGAACAATATGCTGATGTTCTTATTCAACAATATTCTCAGCAAATTAGGGTAAGTTAGTGCTTAAAAACCGGCTTACGGGTCGACCCAGAAAAAGAACCGAGCTTTAATTTACTTCTTTTTTATCTCCCTGATTTTGGCTGCAGACTTTGTACAATTATGGCGCAAGAAAGGTTGTCTTAATTGGAGTGGGCCAGATTGGATGCAGTCCAAATGCATTGGCTCAAAACAGATCGGATGGCAAGACCTGTGTACAAAGAATAAATTCTGCTAATCAGATATTCAACAACAAACTGAAGGCTCTGGTTGATAATTTCAACAACAATCTGCCAAATGCAAAATTCATCTATATTGATGCTTATGGGATTTTCCAGGATTTAATTGACAGGCCCTCAGCTTTCGGTAAATTTTCCTGTGCCTCTTTACTCTTTAGTGATCATGTCTTCATCCTCCTTTGAAATTTTCTAGCTAGCGCTTAAGCTTTTAGACGAAATTATATGAAGTAGGTAAAGATGCGGCAATTTTTAAAGACTTTTGATGGCTGCAGGTCTTAGGGTTACAAATGCTGGATGCTGTGGTGTAGGGAGGAACAATGGCCAAATAACATGTCTTCCACTTCAACCTCCATGCAGAAATAGAAATGAATATCTATTCTGGGATGCTTTCCATCCAACAGAAGCTGCAAATATCGTTGTGGGAAGAAGATCATACAGTGCTCAGAAGGCTTCAGATGCATATCCTATTGACATTCGCCGCCTTGCTCAACTCTAGAGCCAGAGGTCCAGGGTTTTGGCAACAGCGCCATCACCGGGGGGCAAAATGAATCTGCAATATCTATTTTTCTTAGTGGATAATTTTGAGGAATGAATTTTCTTGTAGTAAAGCTGAGTCTGAACAGGAAACTGTACCTCCATAAAAAAAAAAAAAGAATTAAATTGCAACAATTGTAAAAATAAGGTGCTGAATTGATGAAATAATTCAATTCCCACATACATTGTTTTAACCATGTTCTGTTTAGAATTGCATTACATGTGTGTTTCAGAAATGTATTAGACATTGTTCTTCAGCAAAGCCGGAATTTCTAAATTGATGATAGTGCCATATGTTAGGACAACATATAGAAACGAAATGATCTGTTAACAAAAAAGATTACGATTTTAATTTTTAAAGTCCAATGTGAAGAATGTTTATTATTACTATTTAGTTTCAAACATCAGATGACTGAAGCTGAACAAGCTCACAGAAGGAACTTCCAGTTATCAAATTCTTCTGATGCTGGTAACATGCTGCCCGTGTAATAAAACTAGGGAGTTCATTTGAAAAACCCGATTATAAGTCAAAATCAAATTCATAGTACGTTCCTAGCATTTCTTGCGCAAGGTAAATACATGAACAACGACATCCCATACGCATCAATATTGCAGGAGGAGGAGTAGTACTGTGATATATTCAATCTGGAAGAAAATCAAGGCACCCTGATACTTTCCCCTCGGATGAACTAACATAGAAACCAACCAAATATACGATAAGAACTAAAAATATTATGAGAGTAGAAAGAGCAATGTTTTTAGCACTTTTAAGTCAAAATTGATAAAGATCTTTCAGCTAGCTAACTTCATTTCATATGAAGGCTTCTCATACATTGCAATTGCAGTGATATTGAAGCCAATCGTCCTGGCCATGGCCCGTGTGTGGAGTCCAAAATCCCAGCCCAACGCAACTGATACCACCCCTAAAGGGGCACGATATTATTCAGAACGAAATTTGATTGCTGAAAGAATTCACAGGTGATTTTCATCATATAAATACATATAATCAACATTTCATCAAAATTAACTTCAAAGTGAACCCCGTCTTTAATTGAATCATATAATCCACAATCTGAGTAACTTCTGAATCGATTTCAACTTTTTGCACATATCGGCTTAATTATTCCAAAACTAATATAGGCCAAATTTTGGAAATCCATTCCTATCTAGCACTGCTTATTGAAGAGACCTGCATTTAATCTATTTGTTTCTCAATTTTTATCTTCAGGCATTTGCTGACGTGGAAGAGTTAGGAGTGAAGCCAGATGAACATACCACCAGAAGAGCTCCACGTGTCTTCCAAACGACAAGTCAAGAAGAGAAGCACTGATTGGTTCTTTCAAGTGAACTTGCTGCTAATTAGCCAAAGCCTCGGTTAGTTCATATATCGCCTGATACAACTTGGTGTCATGATTCTTTTCGGGTTCCGGTTTCCCCATTGCATTGTGAGGTTTATATGAGAAAAAAGGCGAAGCCGAAGCTGAAATCATACTTCTAAGCTGCACCATTCGGACAAAATTATGGACATAAGCTGTTGCTAAAGAGGCCTATGTATTTCTAAAGCTTCTAATGGCTTCAACAAAAGCTTGTAGTTGATTTCTTTGTAAAACTGTAAAATTTCCTAATTATTATGTACATTCACTAAAACAAACTTCCAATTTTCAGCATTTTGAGAACTATAATGTGAGTAGAGTTTATTGTACAGCAATCAAAGCGCTAACATTGATTGTTGCAGTGAAAAATTGTTCCTCGGTCCATTTCCACATCCCAAATTAAGCAAATAACAATCTTTTAAGCGTGACTACGAGATAATGCAGGTTTAGTACTCAGTATTATTTTGGATAAGAATAAAGCATTAAATAACCTAAAATTGTATTAAAAAGTAGATCAACTGCCACAGGTTGAATCAAATTATTTTTCCTTAGAGGGAATGGGAACCACCGTGCTCCTCTATGCAGGTTCGATTTGACTTTGAATGACTCAGTCGAAAACCCAGACTTTAATTCAGTAGAGCAGATGGCCGCTGCAAATCATTAATGACTTTCCGGTGAAGAAATCTACCATCAACACTCCTTCGCCTAAGAGTATCTAATTTATCTAGACTGCAAATTGGGCTTTACTCTAGTTGGCATCATTGCTTATATATATGAGGAACGTTCATTTCTTCACTGTTAGGTAAGAAGATGGTAAACTAAACTGAAGACTGAAAACTTGTCTCAATAAAAAGCATTATTCTTTTCAATATTGAAGAAAAGGCGCTCAAAAGTAAAGCCCAGAGAAAACAGTACTTCATTTATTACACAGTTGAAAATTGTCGCGTCAATTAGTAGGATTGACATTTATGAAGGTCTTATCATCACGCGAGGATATGAACTAGCTGTAATGTAAACATCTTCAGACTGATTGATTAGGTATGAACAAATACGATCTCTTTTTCTTAGTCATGTTTAATTTTGTGCTAATTGGACGAATTGACTCGCCAATGTGATTCTAACAAGTACTATTTGTTGTTAATCATGTCTAGATCAATGTACCAAATTCATCTTAATTATGCATAGATATTTTTAGCTCCCTGAATTTAAAGACTGTGAGAAGTGCCACACGTACAACTATTTATACGACTCATTGTAATTTGCACAAGTTGTATACATAGCAACAATATATAAATTTGTACACAAATATCAAAGTGCAAGAATTCACAAATTAATGCCACATGTACATGTTGTACAACTAGTTGTACAAGTAGTAGTACATGTAGATCTTTTCGATCACAGTATCTAACAAAGAGCAATGCTACATATGTATAACAAATTATACAAATATACACTTGGACAAATCCTTTTTAACTAGAACATTAATATCTCTTTTTCATCAATAGTTATCATACCTACCACATATGTGTTTGTACAATTTATTTTATGTTTTTGTTGTACCAATACCCTTTTCCTCTAACAAATTCCCATATGCAATTAGAAGCCAGAGTAAAGCCAGCCTTATAGGCTAGATTTTTCTATGTAGTACATTGGATTCCATTTACGGAGTTCAAACTGTGACATGGCAAGTGTTCATTGGACACATTAGAAGATGATACAAGTGTTCATTGGATACATTGGAAGATGATGACCCCATCCACCCAATGTGTCCAATAAACGCTTGCTACGTCACAGTTTAGACTCCATAGATAGTGTCCAATAGACACTATAAAAAAACTGGTCTAACCTCTTCTGTGTATATATAACATCTCTTCATGCAATTGATTTCATCATTCCCAAAAGCCTCCTCTCACTTACAATTACATTTTTATCTGCTTATTTTTGCTTCTTGCTTATAGTTTGCTCAAATGGTTGGTGAGGTTTTGAAATGGTTTGTGCTAGTGTTGGTGATGACTCTTGGTTATGGAGTTATGGCAAACCCCCAATCCCCATGTTACTTTATTTTTGGTGATTCTTTGGTAGACAATGGAAATAACAATAACATTAATTCCTTGGCAAAAGCTAATTATTTGCCTTATGGAATCGACTTCCCTCGTGGACCAACCGGGAGGTTCTCTAATGGAATAACTAGTGTAGACGTCATCTGTAAGCTCTCTCTACCGGGACGTGACACATTCTACTAGCCTATGTAGTTGATATAACAAGCACGTTGAGAATGAACAGCTATACAATTGTGTTTCATATGATTTCATTCTATTCATCGACTAATAATCTTATAACCTACATTACATTGTACAGCTAAGCTTTTGGGATTTGATGATTATATTCCTCCATATACTATTGCCCGGGGTCGAGACATCCTTAGGGGGGTGAACTATGCGTCTGCAGCTGCCGGAATCAGAGCAGAAACCGGCCGACAATTGGTATTCATAAAGTGAATTATTGTTTTCTTTAATATGTTTGAATAAAGTTACCCTTTTTTCTTGCTTACAATTTGCTATTCTTGCAGGGTGCTAGGACTGATTTTTCTGGGCAAATAAAGAATCACAAGAAAACTGTTTCCCGAGTGAAGCAGTTACTAGGTGGTGGAAATGAAGCAGCAGATTATCTGAGCAAATGCATATACTCAGTTGGAATGGGAAGCAATGATTACCTTAACAACTATTTCATGCCACTCTTCTACTCAACCAGCAGGCGGTACACACCTGAACAATATGCTGATGTTCTTATTAAACAATATTCAAAACATATAAAGGTGAGTTAGTACTCTCCGGCTTACAAAAGGGGGCTCGGATATCAACCCAGAAAAAGGAAACTGAGGCTGGCTTTTTTTTTTTTTTTAATTATTTGGCCCCCTCCCTGTTTTGGCTGCAGAAGTTGCACCGTTATGGGGCAAGAAAGGTTGTCTTAATTGGAGTGGGCCAGATTGGATGCAGCCCAAATGAGCTGGCTACGAACAGCCCAGATGGCAAGTCCTGTGTAAAAAGAATTAATTCTGCTATTAAGATATTCAACAAAAAACTGAAGGCTCTGGTTGCTAATTTCAACAACGATCTGCCAAATGCAAAATTCATCTATATTGATGGTTATGGGATTTTCCAAGATTTAATTGACAGACCATCAGATTTTGGTAATTATTCCCATACCTCTTCAACGACAATGTTTTTATTCACATTTGAAAATTTTCTGGACAGGGCTTAAGTTTTCAGACGAGATTACCTAGGTAAAGATCAGGTACTAACACAAGACTTTGGTTTGTTGCAGGTTTTAAG
The DNA here is from genome assembly GCA_963692815.1 of Nyctanthes arbor-tristis. Classification (NCBI taxonomy): domain Eukaryota; kingdom Viridiplantae; phylum Streptophyta; class Magnoliopsida; order Lamiales; family Oleaceae; genus Nyctanthes; species Nyctanthes arbor-tristis. The sequence goes on from CAVNYN010233870.1 coordinate 25,654, forward strand.
GTTACAAATAAAGGATGCTGTGGTGTAGGGAGGAACAATGGCCAAATAACATGTCTTCCATTTCAAACTCCATGCAAAAATAGAAAAGAATATCTATTCTGGGATGCTTACCATCCTACAGAAGCTGCAAATATCATTGTGGGAAGGAGATCATACAGTGCTCAGAAGGATTCCGATGCATATCCTATTGACATTCGCCGCCTTGCTCAACTTTAGAGCCAGAGCTCCATGGTTTCAGCAACAGCACCGGTCCACCGCCAGGGGCAAAAGAACTTGGTCTGCAATGCTTATTTTCGTTAATGGATGATTTTGAAGAGTGAACTTCCTTGTATTGCAGCTGAGTGAGAACCAAAAAGTGTGCCTCCATAAGAATGTACTAAATTGCATCTGTTGTGAAAAATAAGGTGGTGAGTTGATGATAGAACTCAATTCCCACATATGTACTGTTTTTACTTTGTTGTTCTTAGAATTTCATTACGTGTTTGTTTGAGAAATGTATTAGACATCATTCTTCAACCAGCACAACGGCCATTTTAGTACTCTATATTGATGACAGTAATATATATTAGGACAGAATATAGAAAAGAGATAATCTGTTAACAATAAAGAATAGGTGTTTAAGGTCAAATGTGAAGAAATTTTCTTTATTTGGAACATCAGAATGAAGTGGAACAAGCTCACAGAAGGAACTTCCGGCAATAAATTCATCTGCTGCTGGTAATATGCCTTACACCGTAATAAAACAAGAGTATATTTGGAAAACCCAGGAATAAAATGTCCAAATTCCATAGTGCATTCTACATAAATGCAGAGTCCAGTTCCCATATGTTTTTACGCTACTTAGCTTGGAGCTCGCTCTCAGCAACTTTTTCCCAAGATTTGAG
>CAVNYN010233871.1:0-94669 GCA_963692815.1 Nyctanthes arbor-tristis
TTCCCCCCCCCAATTCCCCGCCCCCCCCCCCCCCCCAAATAATCTTGTTCTAACTTAACTTTCCTATATTTAGGATGTAAAATTTCATATTAGTTGGATTTTATATTATTTTGTTGAACAAGTTCAGTCAAATTAGTTACTATGTTAGTCCCTTTTTTCCTATTCTTTTGGCATTGTTTTGTTATTAGGAAATATATATCTTGAATCTTTTTATGCCTATTTAAAAAATTTCTAATCAATCAAATATTCATAGAACGACGTTATAAATATACTGTTTGTCTTAGGATGTTGTTGCATTTCTCGACAAATCAATACTTTCTGAAAGGTTTTGCCTTTCATATTTGTTTGTCATGGGATATTGTTGCAACATTGTACCAAACAGTTGCAAATTTGATTTGTTGATCAACAGAAAAAAAATGTCGATTGCAACGTTTCCCAGTACCTGCATTTTGAAGACTGCCACCCAAACCCGAAATCTAAGTGCATTTGTTAAGACCCCATCATCTTTTGGTTCTGTAAAGAGCATTTCTACATCCTTTGGCTTGAAATTGGAGTCAGGTTTCAGAGCATCAGCCATGACTACATACAAGATCAAGTTGATCAAACCCGATGGCAGCGTGAAAGAGTTTGAAGCCCCCCATGACGCATACATCCTAGAATCGGCAGAAAATGCAGGGATTGAGCTGCCCTACTCTTGCAGGGCTGGCGCTTGCTCTACTTGTGCAGGAAAATTGGCTTCGGGTCAGGTTGATCAGTCGGATGGGTCGTTTCTTGATGAGAATCAAAAGGAGGAAGGTTACTTGCTCACCTGCACTTCCTATCCTACTTCAGATTGTGTGATTCACACCCATAAGGAGACTGATCTTTACTGAGCCTTTTATTCTTGCAGTTTTATTCCTATATATGGTTTTCTGATAATTCAATGCATTTAGATATGGCTTCTTTGTTATGACATTTGTTAGCAAACTATTATCTTGAAAGAACTTATTTTTGTCATGATTATTTTGAATTCTTAGAGAATTTTTAATGGCAAGTGTCAAATTGAGGGGATGTTGCCATGCCCCACCAGAAAGGTACCAAATTTTCAGGTAGTTTTGGATCAATAATATCTTAATTTATCCTCAAGACATGGGAGAAAGAACAAGAATAAGAATAAAGCTCTATAGTCCCTTGTCCTACCTAAAAGTTGAGATAGAAAACTTGATATGCCCATTTATAAACACACAGTGAATGATCTGGAAAGGTATAAGACTTTATGCAACGAACCCGAGTATTCCTCATGTTTTATATCAAAAAAAAAATAAAAAATATCTTTCTAAGATCGAAAAATTTGAATGATTACTATGTTGTATGAACATCTATGATTACATTGTATTTGAATGGTTTTTTGTAACTACATTAGCGTAAACATGGTACTAAGTTCGTCACATGTTATGTCATCATCGCTTGAGTGATAATTAACATTATTTGAGCCTTTTTGAGCGCGCATTAGGCGACGAGATGATGGGGAATGAATGGGAAGCTATTGGATGTATTTGAAGCTTGAACACAAGGGGAATGTATGGGGTCCCATCCAATCATAATCCTTCAACAAATTGACCTTCAATTTTTAATGGCACGTATGATAATATATATGTACCTCAAATTTATCTATGTTATATTCATCCTTATATTTCATAGTAGAGATCTTACTTCTGGGACGATATATATATTAATAACGAATGAGAATAACGAATCTCGACGCTCTTCCGATCTGATTGATGAGGCAAGTGTTATAAAAGGGTGCGTGCTTTTGAGGAAATCAAAGAAAAAAATAGAAAAAATCTATGATAATTTGCACTTTTTAACTGGTGAAGGCTTTACTCTTCATTGATTACGACCCAGAAAAGTTGAAAAGAAATTGATTCAAGAACAAGAGAAAATAATTACTGCTGCTTACAGTTACATATTATCACAATAAACGACATTATCATCCTTAAATGGTACACAATATAAATGTCACACCCATCCATACATATATATATATATATATGGGGGGGGAGAGGGAGGGAGGGAGGGAGGGAGAGAGAGAGAGAGAGAGTCACAAAGCACGGTCGTGGCTGAGATTTAGCAAGGCTGGCATATGGCAATGGCCACCCTCTGCCGGGCTTTACTGATCCTGATTCTTACAGGTTTTTTCTTCTTCTCGACTTCATTCAAGAGTCCATTTTTTTTCTTTTCTGTAAGTTTGGAGTTTGATATGTGGGTTATGTTAAATTTCTTTTTATTTTTCTGTATTGAATGGGAGAGTATATAGTAATTCCAGATTCAGAGTTAATACTTTTCTTGACTAAATTAGTGCTGTAGTGCCCAGATGGAATTTCTTTGTTCTGTATCTGTTCGGGGAAATTTGATTCCAAATTGGTGGATATATGGATTCAGGGTTAGTAGTTTTCCCTTTTTCCTTCTTTGATCATTGATTCATTGGAGGTTTTCTGTTTCTGTTGATATAAATATGGGTAATCCCTGCATCATCAGGTTCAGTAGTAGTTGAATTTGGATTTTGGTGTGAATTAAATCAAGAATCAGACTGTCTGATGACAGAGAGATTCAGTAGTGTTTCTTCTTCATTCTCTAGATTTACAGTTCCTTGAGTTACTCTCCATGTGTTCAGATTCATTGGTTGGTATTCGAGGCCTCGGAATTGGAATTAATTATGGCCAGATTGCCAACAATCTCCCATCACCATCCCGCGTCGCATATCTCCTTCAATCTTTGAACATAAGTAAAGTGAAGCTTTATGATGCAGATCCAAATGTTTTAACTGCATTTGGCAATTCAAACGTCGAGTTTGTGGTAGGGCTAGGGAATGAGTATCTGGAGAAGATGACTGATCCTAATCAAGCTCAAACTTGGATTCAACAACATGTGCTACCTTATATTTTCCAAACTAAAATCACTTGTGTCACTGTCGGAAACGAGGTTCTCACAGGCAATGATACTCGGTTAATGTCTTTTCTTCTGCCGGCAATGCAGACGGTGTATGGAGCACTTGGTAGTCTTGGACTAAGCAAGGATATATACGTTACAACGGCTCATTCAACTGGAATCTTAGGCAACTCATTCCCTCATTCTGCAAGAGTACATCCAGAGCATTCTGAACTTCCATTCACAGACCGATTCACCATTTCTCATAAATGCATATCCCTTTTTCGCATACAAAGATAACCCGGATCAGGTTTCGCTGAACTACGTGCTTTTCCAGCCAAATCAGGGGACGACAGACCCGATCACGATCTTGAAGTACGATAACATGTTATATGCACAGATAGATGCTGTTTATTCTGCAATCAAAGCAATGGGGCACACAGATATACAAGTAAAAGTTTCTGAGACAGGATGGCCTTCTAAGGGGGATCCAAATGAGGCAGGAGCTACACTGGAGAATGCTCGATTATATAACGGTAACTTGCTGAGTAGAGTACAACAAAACCAAGGTACTCCAGCAAGACCATCAGTACCTATTGATGTCTATGTATTTGCGCTCTTTAACGAGAATTTAAAACCTGGCCCTTCATCTGAAAGAAATTACGGTTTATACTATCCTGATGGTACTCCAGTTTATAATATCGCGTTACAAAGCTTTCTTCCCCGCATGGAGTACGCAGCTTCAAACAGAAATGTGAGGAAATATGTATATCACCGCAGATTTCTCTGCCTCTTTTCTGCTTCATTTGCCTTTGCATTCTGCCTACAATGGATCTAACACTAACCATTTTTCGTTCTTGCAGGTCTTATCTTTCTTTCATATCTTCCTCTTTCCCATATCTGTCTTATTATGTTCTTTATAGTTAAAGATTCATTTGCTGGAATGGTCAAGAAAGCAACAAACACCAGAAGTTCCTCAAGTGTCCGTCCCCGGCTTTTTGAGGGGAGATCTTGAGGTAAGAATTGGAACTTTTCTTTCTGTTTTAATCTGGCTTCACAATGAGGATACAAGTCCCTGATACCATTGCATTCCCTGCAATTCTGATTTTTTTCATACTCAGAGAATTTTATTGCGTCCTAGAATTCAAATCAATGATCTCCACATACCTAACTTTGTTAGAACTACGAGTTTATTTAAAATTAGATAATAGAAAGTCAACTTCTTAATCATCTCAATTTAATAATTTCTTTATTGTATTAAATTTTTTATCGAGTAATTGGTAATCCGTCTCCATCTTCCTTACCTCAACCTGCCTCGAAGACAAATTTTAGCAACCGTGAATTGTTAAATAAACCGCCAAAGAAAGGTCATCACTTTTGTCTCTGTTTGCTTAGCCTCTTGTCTGCCCTGGCATTCTGTGTCTTTACCTTATTTTCTTTTTTGATAAATATGAATGTGCTGCATCATTTATGAGGTTGAGTAGCCCACAGAGTTTCTGGTATCATCTTCAGACTTCTCTTCATTATTCCCAACCTCTGGTTATTAAGTGTAACTTAAGACATTTTTCGAGCTTGGACCAAAGTCAGCTTGTGGCCTTCAAGATCACGGAACCATTTGGGCATTTTCAAGTGACATTACACCAATATAAGCCAACGTTCACAGAGAGAGGAAACATTTCAATAAATTTTTGAGAGGGCAAGCTAGCCTAATTTCCTACCCAACTTGGCAGCAGGATAGCCTAGAATCATTGACCTGCCAACCAGACATCTCTGTGGTCCAAAAAGCAGGAATGGAAACGATTCATATGGTTGACACTAAACCCATATGGTGCTATAAGATCATCTAGGCACACCACATGGGAAATCACAACCGTCGAGGCTCTATGCACAGACACCATATGATACCATACATATGATGCAAAATCATTTTTACCCTAAATGTATCTATCGTATCGTAATAAGAATCTTATCATCTTTAATTTGTTACCCTCATGGTATTCTCGACTTCTCATACTGAGTAATAATCTGTATATCTGCAGGCGGTCAGAGGCAACAATGGAGGGAAATTATACCATACAGCTCTTCATCCGCATAGGATTCATTCAAGGAAACTATAAATAACAAGATTTTTTTTTGTTTAAATTTTTACCATATATATTTGTTTTTAAATTCCCTTCGGAACAGGAATTAATAAAGTTTCATAATCAACAAATATAACCAACATATTAAACAGCTAGTGAATGTTTTTTCTTGTTATTGTAAAATATAGTTATATCATCGTAATGTTTAATCCTCCTTGCCAAGCATATATGCTACTGATTGTAATCTGTCCAATCCTACTTCCATCTGAGGCACACTTGAAAAGGTATACAGAAATTTTCTTATATCCGCGGCGAGAGATCATTCATGGAATTGATCTACTACGATTTTGACACCTCAATATAATAATGTGTTAAAAATATAATTAAGACAGAAAAATGACGACAAGAAAAACAGATCTAGACTCGGGATGAAACAAATGAATCCTCAACAATATCAATCTCCTCATTCAATAATTGACAGACATGAAATCTCTTGAAAAATTTGCTGGTCTGTAGTGCTTATAAAACAAAAATAAGATTTTCCATACTCGAAAAGCAAAAAAGATTTGATGTGAAGCAACTCCAATGTTGGCAAATTGCATTTTCCGAGGCATATGGGTGAGTGAACTGGGGCAAATGCCCCATGTGAGGACTTTTGGGCTCTTATTCATGCTTGTCATGTGCAGCCTTTGATGCCATTTTAGTACTACTATGCATCAATTGGAGTCCTACTTGCACAAGTGCCATGCACAACTCACCGAGCAACGTACTAGAATTATCTGAGTATAAAATGTCACACAATAAAGATGACACCTCTGTAACACAATGTTCTAAACATTACAGTAAATTATAGGAACAAATGCAACGAGGTTCAACGCATAACATCCACCATTCACTAAAGTGATCACATACACCTACAGAGAATGAATTGTTGGGCAATATAAGACAGCTTCAGAAATAATCAATTCACTGAAAAGACAAAAGTGTACACACAAATTAAGAGAAGCAATGTGAATATGATGTGAAGAAGATTTACATGGATTCCGAATTTTCGCAACCTGCATTGTGGGCATATAGGGTGTTTGCTATGGTGGAAGGGACAGTAATGGACACACTGTTGCCGGAAAAACGGAAGTCATTCTTCTTTATTATAGTCCATTTATGTCTACCACTGCATACCAATATGCCCATGATGTAAAGTGAAGAGCTGTGCCTTCATTTACAAAGTTTTTCCTCAAACTGTGCAACACAGTGCCAACTCGGTGCTAATTTCTCACCTGCTACTCAGAAACAAGGAAAGGAATGATCATGGACATGAATGTATCATAGGATAGAGTCGCTGAGCCAGTATAACGTTGATCCTTTGCCTTGAATTTTTCAGTCAGGCCCTGAAATTGCATTTAAAAAAAAAAAAAAAAAAAAGAAACAGTACAGATGTTAATGCCTCCTTTACTTCCAGGTAAACGTTTTACAAGCCCTACAGATGTGGTTACATCTGACCACCGTTATATGCATAACATATAGCTGGATTAATTTTTCTTTTTCATTTTCCCTTTTCCCGTAACCTTTTCTGCATGGCCAGGGACAGAAGACACTTTCTATACAAAATTACATTAATAACATTTATGTATTGATTGTTCATTTCAGAAAGTTTACAAAACTACAAATGGAAAGGTCATTTACATAAATATACCCCTAGAGGTATCAGATACGTGAAAAATGTTTATGTTAATTGGAACTGATGCTCACCTTCACAATCATCCCACACCTACACCCACAGGGAAAAAAAAAAAAGAGGAATAAGTACATAGTGTTGAAATCCAAATGGAACTAACTGTATTTGAGTGGGAGAACTAACTCAACAAAACTGTCGAAATCCAGTTCAGCCCTCCTGCCACTGCTGTGGTCATATCTGGAAATCAGTAGATGGAGTACAGAAGGAGGTAGCGCATAACCAAGACTATATAGAGCATCCCTTAATTCCATTGCATCAATTTTTCCACTCCTATCCCTATCAAATCTACCAAATATCGCCTACAAATAGATTGGAAAAAGTTATATGTGATAGATCACAACAGAATCATTTCACTCAGCATTAGAAATCATCACAAAAAAAGGGGAATGAAATGGCCAACTAGTTCAGCCCAAGCGATAGCCAGAGTTGCATGAAATATAGTGCTGCTAGCCCATGCTTTGAAACTAGTTATTCATTCCCTTTAAAAGTCAAAATAATCAATTTTATCAATGCTAGAACCTAGTAGAGCTTCCTCATTTTGAAGAAAGGAAGACAAAGCAAGGTAACAGGTGAACACTAAGCTATGTCTTAGGTGCTTACACACTCCATCTTGTGTACTTCAGGCAAGCAACGTTTAATATCTAAATCTTCATCAAAAAGGCACTCACACAGGCTTACAGTTCACACAGATACGAAAGTTACTTCTTCCCCTGAGAAAGATACATTCCAAATTATGGATGTATTGTATACATAGTTCAGAAGATTCTCACATCATAAATATTAGCATATCAGTTAGACAAGTTCTTCTTTGTTGTTTTAGTAAGTCTCCATTCTTATGAAGAATTCTACATAGAGCCTTCATTAGGTGGGTGCTTTGTACTAAAATAAAAATGAAATGAATGGAAATCAGTAGCAGAGAGAGAAGTGAGTGGTACTTGTTGATCCCACAAATTGAGCGTATAAAGATATTTAGCCATTTTTTGTTTGAAAACATTCAAACACAACAGGCACATGAATAGGCATATTGTTTCTTAATAATTTATATAGTTCCTCATATTTCACATTTACTAAAGCTTGTCTAGTTTCCATCCTTGCCCTCCTCCCCAAACAATAGATAAATAAATAAAATTCACATATTTTTTTCTTCTTCCTTTTTCTCTTTTTTCCTTTACCACTTGGTTTATTCCAGTGTTGTCACCTTATACTCTCTGTGAAGAAAAGATAACCAAATAAAAAAATTGAATAAACAGCATATCACCTGCAGCTGGACATCAAACTATTCCTTCAAATTTTCCATAACAACATTGTCATATATGTTTTAACTCCTCCTGTCATATTATTTCTTGAGACTGTTTGTTCTCTTTCTTCCATCCACACCTCTGACTACCATCTCTTGGAGAAAGAGAGAAAACTATTATTTTTTTATCATCCACTCATTCACCTGGACCCTGCCAGCCTCTAACACCAGACCATAGGTAAGAGTACGGCACTCTCTAAATAATGGGTGCAAATTTGGTTCATCTTGCACAGCATGAGTTAACAATTACTCCTGTACAGCATTTGACACACATTATATCCTTATTATATTTGTGCAATGTGTTAATCCTTTTCTGTAGAAATTCCATGTTATATTGACCCAACCAATGACAATGGTTTAGACCTGATTATTAGTTATTTACTTATTTATAATTTATGGGATGAATAATAATAATAATAAAAGCAAGTTGGATTAAGTTAGCCAAACAAGATTTCCTTACAAATATAAATTCTTTAATACTAAGCAAAAAATCCATTTAGTAATTCAAGTATTAATTAAGTGCGGGAAAAGAAGAAAAAAAAAGAAAAGACTTATGAGCAAAGAAACAAGTTAATGGAGTCACATGCTCTCCTCCATCACCAGTCTATCTATATGTCAAATTGAGGTGCACACCAATGGATGTACAATTTCCGTTTTTCTTCCCCCCCCCCCCTCTCTACAAACAAAGGACGTACAATTTCTAAGTAAACACAGCACAATTTTCTCCCAGAAAATAATTTTTGACAGCCAACACTTAGAGATATCAGAGTTTCAGTATTTGATGGTTGATCCTATAGAAAATTATGTCTAAGAGGTAAATAACTTTGACTTATACAATGTCGTGGTTTTGTGTCCAAGCCATCCAGCTCTAATGCATGGACATGTAACAACCATTTTTGCGTGTATATATTTCCTGTAAGGGTATTTTTGCAGCATGTGATTTGACAAGGGTAAAGCCATGACTGTTATGTCCAAATCACTAACTTTCAGGTTTCTGTAGTATGGTAATTATATTTTGGAGGTTCATTTCAATATTTTGACACGGTTAATATCACAGCCCAGGGAATTTACGTAGTGGCCAAGATTAAAGGGAGGATCTCCCATATGGAGGAACTAATCCATAGAAATACAAGTGGAAGGCAGTGTAACCTGATCCACTAGCTATGAATCTCTTACAAAATAAAAGATCATCATTGTTAAGCAACCTCAAGAAGCATGCTGGAAACCTATCATAAAAATTAACTTATATGGAGTCCATGAATACAGCTCCTCCATAACATGATCTAACCAAAATATTTTTTAAAAGCAAAGAAGAAATACATGAAGCTTATTTCTTTTCACCATATAAAATGCTACAAGACCACTCACCCGCCATTGCCCAAGGCAATTCCATACTTCTGTAAACTCTTTTGGCCCTGCATTTTTTAACAGAGGAAGAATGAAATCGTATCAGATATATAATAATAAATCATGTCCCAGAACAGCATCTCATCGATAAATAGACAAGCCAAATAAGAAAGAATACGGCCATAGACTTTTGCACAGTGATTTTTAGCAATGAATGGTTCAAAACTTCCAGTATTCACAACTTAACAACATTCTTGTCACCGGAAATTACTTGTACTTCCCACTTGGTACGGATAGACACTAACTTTATCTGGAAAACCATAAAAAGATTGCATCTTTTTCATCTATGAAACTGAAGAGTTTAGAAGAGAAACAATTCACTGACTTTTTTTCGGTTGAATTGAACACTGTACAGGGGGGAAATCTAAAGGAATTTGAACAAGCCCAAGCAAAAACAGAAAAGCAAACTCAACAAAAATAATAATAAAAAAGACAAAAAATGATGGAAAGAACAAAAAAATTACCGATTTTGAAAGACGAATCAGGGGGATTCTTGAAAAGGAAAATAAGCAAACGCAAAGTCCTAAGGCTGAACCTCTGGTAGCTCCAAGAGAGAGCTTCCAGTAGCTCCTTTTCCTCTATGTACCCATTTCTGTTCCTGTCCACCATCTGGAAGCTCCGGATCACATCCGGGTGGGTGCCCGGAGGAAACGCCCCGTAATCATACGGCTGCTGTTGGGGGTGGTACTGGTAGTACCCGGACCCATGTGGCGGAGTCGAGGTCGACCCAAATGAACTGGTAGAGGTAATTTGAGGGTGGGAAACAGGGGCATATGGAGAATGGGATGGAGGGGGGTGGTAGGGGTGCGCAACCGGGTGGTCATCAGGTGCTGGTGGGGCAGAAGGTTGATAACTGGGACGCCCGCTCCTATCGTGAGATGCCATTTCTGTACAGGAAACCAAAAAAGTACCTACTTGCCTTCTTGACAGAAGGATGCTATACTGCAAGTACAGATAACCATCGAGAAACGTCTGGTAGCATAGAAGATTACGGTGTCAAAATGTAAAAATAATATAAAACCTTATGGCACTCTATGGACGTGTAAGGCTCATGTCATATAACTGTAGTTTCTCAACACGCCACATGATCATATAATATCATGGTGTTAAATTGAAACTCGTCAAAATGTGTCGAGTTGTGATACCTCATGGGACCAACCTCACGGCTCGATGCCTAACCTCCAAGGCTCGATAGACGCTGGCTCGATGGCAATAAGCTTGTTTCATATGATATTTCTTATTGACCAACCAAGGAAGATCCCCAATTTTGATCAGGTGTCAAATTTTTATTTACTTAAGCTAAAAACAATGCATATTGAAATAGGAGTACACAAGAAAATTAATAAGAAATTAATTATAAAAAAAAAAGTAAACTAAATGGATAAAAAATGAATACTAAACTATGTTTCCACCACACAAATAGGAGCATAAGCGTAACACAACACTGAGTGAATCCAACCTGTAGCCTGTAGGGTTCCACCCCACTAAGGTGCGTAATTATGCAAGTCGCATTACATTCCAAGAACTGCAACTAAACAAATTGAATCACAATGAAGCCCTTCAAAGCATACCAAGAATCTGCCAATAAGTTACAGATAACCACATGGATTCAGCCTACAAAAACTACAGCCTTAGAACTAGTGATAAATATCAGGATCAAAATGAACTAATGAAGTCTCAGAGAGCCTAGCAAACTCTACCCTTCGCAATACAGAGATCCCGAGTACCTAACTTTAAATTTGTATAATGTTATATTCATAATGGTCCCTAACTAAACAATCATTAATTTTGAATAGTAATAACAATCTACAACAAATGGTTGTGAAAATGACGCTGTTCCATTGTTGTTAAACGTGATGTTACATCTGCTAACTGCAGAGATCCCACATAACTCTTCAATCAAAGCATTTAGTCGACCACTGGTACAGAGGCATATGGCTACTCCGATACATGTCAAGAGCTGTCAATCCCCCGCCACTACTATGTTGAGCCATTTTCCAGATTTCCATTAGAAGATCCTCCATAGCATGTATTTGCCTCTACTGCAGTTGGTTTAGGATCAGCATCAGTTAAGGCTGTTTGCTCTCCTTCCCGACCATCCATATGAACCTCCAAATCAGGGGTCACCTTGCCTTCAGAGCTGGTACAATTTGTTACATCCATTTCCACTCCTTCTGGACCATTCATCATTCCCTCCATACCACCTGCCATCTTACCTTTACCAGATTTACCCCACTTTGCCCCTCGCCTCTTCTTCCTCTGCTGCTTCTTCCCGCGACTTTTCACTGGTTTGAGAGCTGCAGCAGTCTCCTGTGCACTGATTCCAAGATCTGTTGCCTTCTTCTTGTATGGAAGGACTGTGTAAACAGATTTCCCGAACTGATCCTCAGAGCCAGAAGCAGCAGACTGAATGGCCAACAAGGCAGTCCTTGCAGCTTTGATCTCAGCTTCCTTCTTTGTGCTTGCTGAACCCCCTATATATTTAATCCCACCAATTTCAAGGGTACAATAAAATGAGTTTGTCTTGCCTTGTCTCTCGTCCTTGTGGCACTCATATATTGGAACTGCAAGGTTCATTTTTTGAGCATATTCTTGCAACCAGTTTTTGCACAAGCCTGTTTCATGCTGAAACATAAACCAGAAGTCAAGACAAATAGTTAAGATTTTTTTTTTAAAAAAAAAAATGGAAAAAGAACAATCAAAAGGAACAGTATATCAAATATAAATAAACAAATAAAAGATGTGCTGTGTGAAGCGTTTTATTTTCAGATATCTATTCATTTAAAGATAGATGGATTCTCCGCTTTATCATGAACCAATAGATATTGCACCGAAAACCAAGAAAACGTGCCAGAAGCACAATTTCTACAGAGTAACATCAGAATACAATGAGAACAACCAGTTTGTATACATAACAAAGACCATAAATTTCACAGGAAAAGAAGAATGAGAAACTGAAAAATGAGATTTTGAAAGGAAATCATTGTTTAAATTTATTTAATTTTCAATTTTCCTTTTACCATTAAGATTTTTAAAGAAAGCTTTTAACGGAAACCTATTTGTCCAATTAAAAATTGTGTCCAGCAATCATTTGGAGAATCTAGTAAAAGGAAACAATATTTACATTATTCAAGCATGTAATACTCAATTTGAGACAATGGGCTACTGCTGCAAGCAATACAAAGAGACACCAGCAGTTATGGCTATTTGATTCATAGAAAAATGCCATTGAAAATAAGAACATCAGATATATAGCACAGTACTTTGACCAAACAAAAAAGCAACTCAAAAGTTCCAAATTTGGAAGTTGCATCCATTTACTAAAGTTCTAACCAAATGTTAAACTTTTAGGCTAGCAAGTTCTAGTCATGCCAGCAGTTTTTGGTCCTATAACCATCTTTGCGTGGGATTTCAAGGGATATTTAGTATAACAGACTAGACCGAATAAAATTTTAGCACAAAATTATATAGATGCTAGAGCATAGATTGTATTATTTAGAGATTTAAGAGAAAAATATTCTTCAGCATGATACCATCTACAGTATTTATCTTATCTGATCAACATTATCCCCCATAAATTCATCAAGCCCCCCCCCCCCCCCGGGTGAACTGTGCGGTTGTAATTGTATAATCAAAAGGTAGGTGGAAATTATAATTCTCTCATAACTTAGAGCACTCCTATTAGTTGGTGTTGGGGGATAGGAGGTGGGAAAGGGAATAGAAGCGCCAAATTTGACCCCTCACCCCACCCCACCAAAAAGATAAATAAATAAATGTTACTCAAATTTAGTGCTTGTTTGATTCTCATTATACATCCACATTATAATTTCACTTACCACTATTTGACAACTAATCAATTATAACCACACATTTCAAACTTCCATTAAATTTCCACCACTCATTTCACCTCATTATAATTCATTTCGAATTATGAGAATAAAACCACCACTTAGGTTTTTGGCCCTTGCTATTATTTAGGATGGTGGGGAATACCCAAATTTGGGTTTTTCCCCACTATTAAAAGTGCTCTCATCTATAACAATGAGAATCAAACATCCCTTAGAACTTCTATCAAGTCTAATATGGAAAGCAAGGCATAAAAGTTCCTACGGTTACAAGCTTTTGAGGAGAAAAAAATAGAGTAGGGATTAGAAGGGATTAGGAGAAGAGTAAGGTTATATAGCACCACTGGTCCCAAGCACCACTCTATGTGGCAATAAACGTGCCATCAAATGATAAGTGAAGTTAAAGGCAAGCATATGCGAGCCATCTAATTTAACTAATCACATGATGCCATGTGTACTGGTGCCAAACACAAGTTGTGCTACATAGCATTATTCTTAGGAGTAAATAACAAGAGCCAAAGCCTGACGGTGATGACAATTTTATTTTTCTTTTCTTTTCTTTTCTTTTCACCGAACAACATGGATCAACAACAATCTCTTCTCCTCTCTTTTTTTTCTTAGTACTATTTAATTCAATCACTAGCCTCACATAAGCTGGACCTTAGTCATCTGAGGAAAAACAAGATTATCAATAAACAAAAGGGAACTAAGTACTTGAAATGTTAAGGAAAGCAGTCTACGTGGTTCATTTATGATTCAAATCCATTGCCCACTTATAGTGCTGTTCCATTCACAGCTAAAATCACAGTTCACATGAGAATGCAACGCCGTTCAACTATTGAAAGGAATATGCCAAGGTACAGAACTCCAGCAAACCTCTCGACAGACCTGTAATCTCCCCTTGATCCTTGGATCCTATTTTCCAGATTTCACTTGCAACTAATTCTTCCATCACCCAGTTAAGCAGAGTATAGAGTTACTGTCAGCAAACCAAGGAAATCCCTTTCCCTTCGCACTCCACTCTCCAGTTATTTATTTCTTATTATCCAATATATTGTGCAAACAATAGCCATGCTTCAAGAAATAAGAATATATAATAAAACAAGTCATTTTACTAAATCTGTATGATTACCACTGGTTGAGTGATGCCGAATTTTGAGTCCACTGAATTTGCAAGTTCCATGAGAGCTATTTCAGCAGCCGATTGCTCTGCTGCCTTGCGATTGAAAAATCCTGGCAGAGAATCATATCTAATACCATCGACAATAACTGTTGATCTAAATGAAGGCTCGTGAGAAGGACCTTCCTTGATAGTCTCATACACAGGAGTTGGAAGCCCTGCTCTTTGAGCATACTCTTGCAAGCGACTCTTGAAGACGTAAAAACTTGAGATACCTGCAATGCATCGACAATTATACCAAATATGGGTTTCAGAAATTTATATCATCCTGCAAGAAAGGTGTCAAAACCTAGTATACCTGCTTGAAGATGAATGGAAAGTGAGCAGAATTTAGTAACGGTAGAAATATGATTAGGAGAAAGACAATAGAAGGTGAAAAATATGCAGCTGGAAGGATAAAAATGGAAGCGAAATCAATAAGACAAGAAATCAGGAGAGATAAAATATGCCTGCATTCAATTTCAATTCCTGATTTTATTAGAAAAGCATGAACACGTTTATATTTATATAGGGTTAGACGAGCCCTAATTTAGGCAAGGAATCAGACACAAAGAAAGAATCATAAAATGACAAAAACCTCTTAATAGAATACTGTAAACGTACTTTCTAAAATAAACACCCAAACTAGGAAATTATTAAATCAAACATGTTTCTCGATGTCCATTGATATACAATCTGCAAAAATTATTACTTGAAGAAATAAATAAGTACATGTAAAAGAATCTTTTGGTAACATCAGCAAAAACTCGTTAAACTCAATTCTTAAGTCAATTTACACTTTAAAAAAAAAATGGGAAGTCAATTTAGCAAATAACAAAAGTTTTTGACATAAAGAACTACATCTAACAGTGCTTGTAAAACTGCCTGTATGGGGAAAGCTGCAGTGAGCACTTACGAAAAAAGAAATCATAAAGAACAGTTTCTACTTTCTTCCGGGGGGAAAAACTCATATTTGCTAAGGAAATTGCATTGAAATGGGTTGCACTTATTTTACATAATGTAACATGATCTCTTGTGCTATGATGAGATATAAGAATTAGATCAATTCTTAGGCTGAGAGGAAATTATCCATACATCACAAGCTAGACAAAAATAAGGTGCTTAAATTCTGATAAACTATAGATAAAGAGAAGTCAATTCTACCAATGAAAACCCAAAAGTAATATCTAAACGAAGGTATATGTCGTTAAGAAAAGCTCTTACTTGGAGCTGAAGGTATGTTGCTCTCCTGTGACCCCTGATGGTTGACCTTACTCTTCCACTTAGGACTGGTAAAATGCTCCCCCTGTGGAGGCATGCCTGCTTGGTTGGCAATGCCATGAGATGCTCCCGTTGATTTTTCAGTATTACCATCAACACCAACCTGACCAGCTTCCATTTGCTGCTTTAGCCTTTTCCTTCTCTTTTCAACTTCTCTCTTATATCTGCATCAATTATCGAGAAATCACTGCAATCCCATTATTGAATAAAAAGTTAAAACAAGTTGTAGCTCATAAATAAAGGGGGAAAATAAACTTGCTATTAGATTGTGTACATGTTTGACGGTTTGACCCATTGAAACAGAACTTTCTGGCTTTTACAGGAAGTATGTCTCAGCATCCAGCCGAAAATAACCAGAAAATTCTCGTTTCCAAGCAGGGCCAAAATCAAATGCGGCAGGGCCACCAGGGGTACAGTGAGGGCAGCTGCACGCACTGGACTTTTTGGGGGTTATTTTACCAATAGCACTTGTGGGGGCGGCGGTTCTAAAGGCAATAATAAAAATATTGGTGCATAAGGGAAATTTCCATAAAGAAAGCGGAAAAGAAAAAATCAAATTCCTAGGAGCTAGAAGCGAGTGGCGATGAAGCTGGGCAGAATCTTATAATTGGATTAGCTCCTCCCCGGAATCGTAAACTAAATAAATAAATCTGGAATCTACCAACCAATTGCTTGGTGATGAAAAACACAAGAAATGAATTACCTTGTAGAAATGTCAGTGCAAGAGAATTGGTAGCCTGAGGTGAGTAATCCGAGAGTCCCCTTTTCCCTCTTTTGCGCTCAGTACCCACAGAGAGAACTGTGGGAGTGAGGGGCCAAATTGCAAACGACCTCTTAAATTTTAAAACCGCTAATTTTCATTTGTCTAACCCAACTTTTTAACTTGGTGTGATTTCCCACCCTAATTTTTTTTTTAATAGTCTTGCTATTTGAACAAAGACGTATGCAAAAAATTATAAATAAAACTGACATATATAAGATCTTTTTTTAACACATCACATTATCGGTAATTACATGGATCACGTGTCTTTTTTATCACACTACTTATTTATTCTTTTCTCCAATTAGAATTGTTCATTTTTTAAGCTTGACATATCTAGCTTCATGTAGTGAATCGAATACTCTTAATTATTGAAGAAATTACTTATTTATTTATTTATTTGGGAAAAAGCATACTCCTTGGAGAGGGGTACAAATTAGCTGGATGCCTTTTTATTGCTGCATGTTCGAATTTTCTGAAGAAGCCAAGTGTTTCCTCTAATGCAGACTCTTTAACAATGAGCCAGAGTTTTCTCTCTTTCATATTACTACATATATCAATTGTATGGTACGATAAGCTACCCTAGCGGGTTGGTGGGTTTACAAGTCAGATGTCTCCACAACTTGTCAACTCCCTAAAATTTCTGTTGCTACACGTTCAGTAAGCGACTAAGCGAGCCATCCATTAGAAAGCAGAACTGTTTCGAATACCGACAAATGTTGAATTGAATGATTAGGAATTGTACACAATAGTATATGAAGGATACGGGCAGGCAGCCCGGGGCAAAAGAACAATAGTAAACGAATCGAACGGAATTAGAATCAAACTAATGTAATTTAATTTGGGAACTTGGATTCTAGTAGAAGTTTTCAATAGGTCTTTTTCAAAACACTTCTATCTAATTTGATTCTTGATTCTGAATAGAAAAATGTGAATCGAAAAAATCGAAAACTTAACAATCTTCAGCCCCACCCCTCAACGGAGCACCAAAAGAATGGGTAATATTATTGAAATGTTGAAAATAATGTATTTTAGTTTTTAATTGTGTAAAGTGGATGAAAGAAACAGGAGATAAAATCAGAAATAAAAACAAATGAATGAAAATGTTCAAAAACTTCTCAAAGGTTTGGTAACAAAACCTCCCACCCACGTGGTGTGCATTCATGCCCCACGTCACGTGTATTTTAAATTCATGTGGTGCACATCCATGCAAGCCACATAAGATGGAGGTTCTATAACAAAACTTTGGAACTTGGGGTTGGGGGGGTGTTGAACACTATTCTAAAATCGAAATATAAATAATTGCCTGCATCCATAATTAATTTTCTAAGCACATAAAAAAATCGAATAAAATCTAATAAAGCGGGGATCCGTCAACTGAGATAAACAGGAGAATAAATGCTCTGGACAAACAAGTTCGAAACTCAAAAGATTGAAATCCGCTAGACCGATGATGTAATAATACAATTATAATAAACTTAATACTACTACAATTAATAGGGGCGATACCGGCGTCCCTGTCCGCCATCATTGCCGTATCTCCCCCGGTTGGAGCTGCTGTCACTTCTATTACCGCTCCTGCTAGTGCTACCACCGCCTTTTGGAGTTGGAGGGGTATGCATTTGAACTCCAGGCTGTTGTCTACAAGTAAGAGGAGAACAAATTAGGTGTGGCCTCGTCTATCATCTACTAATAGATCCAACAAGCATTCAGCGTGAGAAAACAAATGAACCTTGTTCTCCATAAAATTAAAGATTCGTGAAAATATCATTGTCACCATAAGTTCACCGCCAGATCTACTGAAAACCCCCAATTAAATGAGTATCAGGAATTGTATCATTATATTTGATGGAAGTGTTTTGTCATTCCACACATCACCATGTAGATCAAGAAAATCCACGAAAATACTGAAAATCAACTTATGATGCACCAGAAGGAGGGGGGTTTGCCTTCTCTACAAAAAACACCAATTCCAAAAGCACTTCTTACTTCCTGGTATCATCACATCATTTCAAATCCTAAACACTGCCAACGAAGGGAATAGAAAACTGAGGAACTTAAAAAGTTTGAGTTCTATAGATTTACCACAAATTTTACCCAGAATAAACATCATCTTCAACAAAATGGGAAATTTTCTCAGTCAAATGGCATGCCTAAATGCAATAATTCACAACCACCATGAATAGGATTCTTTTATTAGAATTCCTAGTTCTCTAAAATGCAGTAATTGGAGAAAAGGATGACCATAACAATAAAGCAGATATATAGTAGCTTACAAGACATATCCAATCCGTCCATCAGGCAGAAGCATAGGCATCATGGCCATGCCATTAGGGGTTGGTCCTCCTCCATAGACCATAGGCTGCAAGTTAGATAGAAATTGATGTAAGCCATACAAAAATAACAAATATAAAAATTAATCAAACATCACAAAATAAAATAGGAGAATGCAGTAGGCAAAACTGTTTATGGAAGTCCAGAAATAGATTATGTACAAAGCACAAGTATCACTTTAAAAGTAAAAACATATGGTAAAAATGTGAGTCTAGACCAAACATTTCCAGAACCAACCAGAAGAAGACCTTATGGTTAGTCACCCAATTCCAATTGTATTTGTCATTTTATAATAATGACTTTAAAAGAATGGATAAAGCATCTGACTAATCAGATATTGCTTCACTAATGGCAACACGCATGCAGCAATCCTCCGTAAATTGCAGGCACAAACAAATTTAAGAACTCAGTGACTCTTTTGATGGCAAGTTGAATATCCTCTTACTTGTTAATTAAGCAATTCATATTCTTACAATAACAAAAAACAGAATATGCATCTCCAACAGCCTGTCAACATATTACAAGTCATTTCAGTCATTTGGTAAGATTTCAAAATGACAATTACCTATGCAGAAGTGATGAGTCATTTACTGATGTAGGGCCAGAATTAATCCCATTACAATTAGGATTTTATGTTCTCTTAACGAAAGAGGATAGGGATTGTAATTTCCTTTCTAGCTTAGATTAATTCCTTTTAGGAATTGAAGAAGGATATATTTTGCCAATATACAGGGGCAATGTATATGTTTTTGATCATTCAAACAATTCAACAGTTAATTCAATAAAGCATTTTACGAATGTTTTTATTTGTTCTTTCTTGTTTCAAGTAAAACACTACGCTTCCGCACCAGATAGAACTAATAATTTATAAACAGTAGGAACTAGAACCAAATTTTAAACAAGTAAGGATTACTTAGCAATATATATAAAGTAATTAAAATTCGCTAAGATTTTGTCCAAATAAAAGAGGAGATCACGTCAAGTTCATGTAAATCACCTGTGAAAAACCAGTTGTACCAAACCCACCACCAAGAGCACCATAAGCTCCTCCAGCAAAACCAAAACCAACAGCAGGTGGATAAGTTGGAAGCAGGCCAGGCATTTGTAGGCTTGATCCCCCAGAAGATTTCGGCTCTGTCTGTGGTTTTGCAAGTGAACACTCAAGTACCTTCCCTGACAATAAATGAACACAACAAAAAATGATGCATCAGGTTTTTGTTTTTCCTCATCGACAGACCAAGCAATTCAAGTCAGCAGTTATTTCCCCCCAGAAACAGCAAGAATATTAAATATAACTACATCACTTACCATCTATTTCATACTTCTCAGTGTTTTTCAATGCTCTCATAGCACTAGACCTATCAGCGAAATGCACAAAACCAATTCTATTATCTTCCATTCCACGCTTTGCTGGAGGTAGGACCACTTTTGTGATCTTTCCATGATGTTCAAAAATCTTCTTAAGCTGATCTTGAGTTATGTCCTTCGGCAAATTCTTCACATACACTGCCTTAACCTGAAAAATATAATTGCAATACCTTAAATCTAGAACAACTTCAACATGATATACACACAGGAACACCAATGCACAATTTTAAACACACAGGAGCACCAATGCACACAAAGCCAAAGTAAAACATGTGTTCCATTAAAGTTACAGAAAGAAAACAAAGAAAATTTTGGAGCGTGCACAAATTGCAATTTGTTTCTATACACATTCAGCTTAAATTACTCATGATAAGGACATCCCTGCATTGCCTATCAAAAGTCTATAGCTTCCAGAATTTTAATATGCTTTGAGCTCAAAATTAACATTTTGATAAAGCGGAATCTCATCAGCACCTTAGTTGACTTTTTTATTTCATCTCAAAGAACTTTAACATCTAGTAGGGTTCTAGCATATCATTTATCTTTATGCACATGGACATCCTTGTCAATTTACGCACATTTTCATATAGCTTAAGATGCCACCAAACCATAAAATCATTCATATAAATCGAAACAACAAATCATTTAGTATCTCAGTATAGCACCTGCACCTTAACTTCCCTCTCAATCAACTTTAAGGTACAATCTTAAGCAAAGTCATAGAGAAGACCCAAGTATTTTAAAACCTGTGAAGCAGATGAAGAATCAGAACTTTTGGGATCGGCCCAGCTGACTGTTGGAGTGTTATTCTCAAGCTTAAATTTCGAATTTGTCATTTTCTGCCTTGAATACTCAGCACATCCTTGATTATAGTACTCCACAAAGGCAAATCCCTTATTGTTATTAGAGTTCTTCACGTCCTACAATGCCGAAGATTAAAACCATAGTGGAGAAAAGTTGCAAAATCTACATGAAGATAATTTGATAACAAATTTTCAGTATTGGAAATCATGGAATTACCTTAACCAGTTGCACAGAAGTAACACCCAAGCCAACTCCTGTGACCGCTTTCTTCAAATTTTCGTCAGCCCAGCTTTTAGGAACATTACCAATAAATAGCCGGTTCTTTGCTTGAGATGGAGAACACTTTATTTTTTTCCCCTAGTGATAGAGAGGAATAAGGAGAAGCAAGATAAGCATATATACAGACTACAGTAAAGGATAGAGCTCAAAGAAATCAGTGGCCCGTGGTTCTGGACCAAGGAGTGGAAACAAAAAGCGGGGTTCTAGGAAATCATGCATAAAAAAAGGAAAGGGGCACATAATCCTTCAGT
This sequence comes from Nyctanthes arbor-tristis, assembly GCA_963692815.1. Lineage (NCBI taxonomy): Eukaryota > Viridiplantae > Streptophyta > Magnoliopsida > Lamiales > Oleaceae > Nyctanthes > Nyctanthes arbor-tristis. Next base: position 21,509 of record CAVNYN010233871.1, read on the forward strand.
ATATAAATGAATAATACTCAACAAAATGGTATTGGGGCAGAGTACCTTTAACTCAGCCTTGTTCAGCTTTTCAATGGCTTCAGATGCAAACTCAACACTTTTAAAGGTCACAAAAGCAAAGCCCTTGTTCTCGCCCGAATCTTTCCCCTTCATTATTCGGACCTAGATATGAAAGACATTAATGAGATTACAGATGTAAACAGGGAGAAATAATACTTCCACAAAAAGATATAGAGTATACCTCCACCACTTCCCCAATAGGCTCACAAAAACCTCTTAAATCTTCCTCTTTGGTATCTTGAGAAATTCCACCAATATATACTTCTGAACCGTGAGGAGGAAGGGCAAGAAGTTCAGCATGCTTGTGACTCTCATCCTCACCCTCAACCTTTGATGTATTGGCAACTAGTCCTGTGTTTGTTTCACCTCCATTAGTAATGACAACATCTTCCTCCTCTATATCTTCTACTTCTTCCTCTTCCTCTTCCGTCAACTCCTCTTCTACCTCTTCGACTTCCTCCTCTTCTTCAACTTCTTCATACTCAACTTCTTCTTCATCCATTGACTCTCCATTGTTTTGGTCTCCATCAAGATCCGCCCGTTCAAGAGAAATTTTCTCAGGTTCAACTGGTTTAGGAGCTCCTGATGCATTTGCTTTCTCGTTTGGCATTTTATTGGTTATGTGAAGGGTCGCAAGGCAACTCTGGAGAAGCTATAGAAGCCAGCAGAATTCATGGGAAGAAGTATACAGTAGTTAACACATGGTCACAAGAAAATAATATATCAAAAGGAATTGGACGTTTAAGCCTTCATTGGCCATGTGTCACCTTATAACAATGGGTTCCAATGAGGCAGGTTTTGGGTAAAGGACATATATTATAGAAGGTGGTAAAAAGATAGAAATAGAAGGAGAACCTCAAATGATAAGCAAGATGTATGAACCAAGTGAATAACATCAAGCAAGATTTTTGTTCAAACATGACTAAGAATGGTACCAAAGAAACTACAATAAGATACATGGAATTTTAATTTATTGATAGGTGTGCACAAGGACCAAAGACAACAAAAAATCAATATCAGAGAAAAATAATGCAGACAGAGGATTGTAGAGCATGCAAAACTATTTAGAATATTGTTATAGAAACTGATGTATCAGAAAGGGAGTCAAGCCACAAAAAGTCCAGTCTCAGGAAAGTAGTTCCAGTTCCTAATAAACATACCAATCTACATGCCTTCCTGCAATATTTCAACAAAATAAAGTTAAGACCATTATGGAAATTAGAGTTACCATGCAAGAACTCAATTAAAAGAATCTGACACATTATAATGCTGAAGCAGATGAACTTTTAGATTAATAGTGCATGTTTATAAGCATAAAGACCAGAAACCCAATAAAACATTTATAGAAATTTTGGGAATGTTACCTGAAGGTACTTCTTCTATGATCATTACTAGTAAATACAATGTACAATACCATCATCTACATGTAATGTTCTAAAATGCATATTTTGAGGTAATGTGTAGAGTCTTATACAATGCGTATAGACATAAAAGCATGAAATGTGCATGGGACGATGTGAAAATGCGCTCATATGTGGGGAAATGTGTCAGGGCGCTTTCCGCACACATTGCGCCTATGATCACATCAGTGGCAAATATGTGTGCATTATGACTCTAAGAAAACCACTTAATGCAAATAGGAAACTATTTATTTACCAAAAAAGATAATGGTACATAAAGATATACTTTAAGAGCTATTGTCTACACAAATCCCCAGCTCCATTTGCAAATAAAATAAACTTTCACATTGCACACACCTAGTTATATTATTATCATCCTCGCTTTGATAAGAAGGAACCAGTAAAAAGGGGTACAACTACAAGGCCATTTATCCTGAAGCATATATTTTGTTCTATTTTGCTTTTTAACTTTTAATATAATGAATAAGTGTGAGTATTAAAAGTCTAATACATTTATTGAGATAAATCTAAAACACTGAAACACAAATCAAGATTATTGTTTTACATCGTTTCAAGATAATGAATATTGCCATGGAAAAGAGCAAAATTAATAAATGGAACAACAAAAACAATAATAGAAGTTCAAAATGATGGAGATCTAAAATGACATAAACATCGGATAAAGATAGGTAAAAGGAGGTTCCAGTAAAGTTCCCAATGGAAGAGAGTGAACCACGTGGTCACATTAATGACTCTCAACGAATAGGGTATGATGCAAAGGCACTTCAGATATTACCAGGTAGGATGCAGAATGTCATTCCAATTACATCTCTAATTTGAGTATAATTCTCCAAATCAGCAAAAAATTTTAAAAGAGTAGGACTTATTTAAGTAGTGTGGTTTGTCAATCAAACATTTAGCATCTATGAATTGGAGCTAAGCAAAACCATAGTGTTCATATACCCATAACATAATGCAGTTCAACAAGTTGTAAAGTTTCCACAAAGAGCAATCACGAGACTAACAAGAAAAAGCTGCAACCGCAGCCAACAAATTAGAATCATAACATGTAGTCACACCGTTTCTCGAAAAAAATTACTTCCTGACCGTTCATTAATGCAATCTATGTCTATACTAGCTTAGATTGTACATACACTACATGGAATGTTCATTTAATTCATTAGTTGCATACTTTGCAAATCACAGTGCCAGTGAAGAAAGTCCCAGTCAATGTATGTAGGAGCATAAATGCCAACCGATAGTAGTCTGTTAGGAATAATTAGGTTGGACCTTTAGTACCATATCCACATCAAAGCATGTTTGGAAGATAAACTAAAACATGAATTTCAAACTTAGCACATTGTTTACCCTTTTTTTTTCTTTTTAAGTTTTCATTAGGATTGGTTCTGGGGCAACTGCATGGAAGAACCGAAACTTTTTAGGGCCAGTGTTAGCTAAACGCATTTGTCTTACCCTTATTGTTATCAAAGGAAACAATTTTTTGGCTACTTTTGTAGCATATCAGCTAAGCCAAACAAGCACTTAATTGGACAAGAAGCTTTACAGGGAAATTTAAATTTCTGCCAGCGTGTGAAAACTTCAAACCGCAATACAAAAGGTCTTCGTATCCCTATCCTAATTGGAAGATGAAACATGCAAATTTCATGCTTTGTAATTTCTAACTCAAATAGCTTCAAAAAGGCGCGGAGGCACCTAGGGTTCAGTGAAGGCAGTTCTAGAAATCGATAATGCAGTTCGGAACTGACAATCGGACGAATAAATATAAATATTTACCTTTCGAGTTTGGTGACAGAAGAAGATGAATTAACTTGGTAGAGATCACTGCAAAAATGGAGCTCCGATTCACAGTAAATTGTTCCGCATTATTAATTTGTGCAGCGCTAAAGAAAAACCCTCGTGTCCTCCCTCGTACCGCGCTCTGTGAATAAAAAAATTAGGGAAAAAGGATTTGTTTTTGGATTTATATGCATTTTCTTCCCCCAACTTTTTTGGACTACTATTCTTTTCTTTTCTTTTCTTTTTTTCTTTTAATACAAATGGCGTGGAGAGATGAGCACATGAGATTTGAACCCGAGGACTCACAGTAAGGGGTTGAGCTTTTAATTATTGGACCAACCCCTTAATCCCTTTAGACTAATAAATATTTATTGAGACTAGTATAACAACGAAAAGAAGGGTATATAGAATGAACGTCGATGACTAACTATATTGTGTATTTTTTTATGTCTGAATGGAAGGAAATCTAAGTCGGTTATATTTTTTTATGGAGTACGTGTTTTGTTTTTTTTTGTTTTTTTAAAGAAAGAATTGTGGCAATTTACAAAATACATATTGATCCTACAAAATGTGTTAATATAATTTGTTTGATCAAATTCTATAATTCATTTGCTAAGGGGTGCCTTTTTTTGGCCTGAGATACATTTTATTTTTTATGTTGTTTTATTTTGAAATAGAGAATATTATTCATTGCTTGCATCTAAATAAAGTACATGATGAAGGATAATTAGAAGGATTAGTAAAATAATGAATAGAGCCTAATAAAAAACCAGCTATCCAAGATCGGAAGATGAGCAGCTTGATCCGCAGACCTACGAACTCAAGAGAACTCTACATCGGTAAAAGCCGTGGAGAGTTCTTTACAATCGTCAAGAATCAAGCCAAAAGAAGAGAAGTCCATTTGTGACGTCTGGAGAGCACCATACATGGCTGCGGCATCCATTTCTATGATAACACCATCAATACGCCTCTCCTTAGCCCACGACAAGGCTTCACATACTCCTAATGCTTCAGCCACTTTTGCCTCAAAAGTTCCATCTAGTCTCATTGTCTTCGCACTCAAGAAGCCGCCATCTAAGCCTCTAAGGATCATACCAAGACACACTGAATTCAGATTATGAAATATTGATGTGTCCACATTTATTTTCACTTTCCCAGCTGCTGGTTTGCTCCATCGCTGAAAATTCTCTCCCCTTTGTACTCCAATACAATTAGGTCGAGGCTGATCAGCATGTGTCTCCTTCCATTGACTGTACATCATTGACGCTAATGAGATGACTTTTTGGGGCAGCAAGATTTAGCTTGCCAGATTACCTACGTTTCAGTTGTGCCACAAAGCCCAGTAGATCATTGTCATAATTAGATCATTGTCATAATTTCTTGATCTTCCTTCTACAGATTACCAAAAGCAGGCGCAAGCCAATCTTTAAAAGTTGTTGCACCTACTACTTGAAGATTAATCGGAGAAGATGTCCATACCCGCTTAGTGAAATCGCATTCAACAAAGCAATGGATGGTTGTTTCATCGTCTTTAAGGCAGAGAGGGCAGTGGGTTTCCACATTCATATGCTTAGTACATAGATGATCTTTTGTACGTAGATACAGTTTTATTGATTATTCAAAAACGAATACAAAAAAATGAAGAGGACTTATGTGTCTTACCTCCAAAATCAATACACTTAGCAAGAGCAATGCAATGCATGAATTCTAATATCACTAAGGATGATGCATGACTTAGCAAGAATCAACATATCAACAGAGTATCCTAACTATAGCGTATACAAGGCATATGCATTCTATCTCGTCTAAGCAGGCCCCCGTAGAATCTTGAAATCGTGTGGCTCATGAACCTCACCCTTACCTTGAGTCCGATATCCCACTAAAGCAAAAAAATCAGCAACTGTATTCCCTTCCCGTAATATATATTGAAACCTCATATCCATGGCCTTATTAAATTTACAAATCCTTTTCACTGTGTAAGCAACCTCCCAATTAAAGCCATCCATTTTTTGAGTGCAAATTTGCATAGCAATAAGAGAGTCCATTTCAACCACAGCTTTGGTAAATCCCTTCTCCAAAGCTTTTTTGTAGGCTAATCTCCACATCTTTTAGTTCAACTTCCAGAATAGAGCTTTTGCCAAAAAAATCATAATAGTCGAACATCATTCGACCATCCTCATCTCTAAGAACTCTACCCCTTGTTGCTAATCCATCTTCTTTAAGAGCCCCATCCGTATTGAGCTTCAACCAATTGGGCTCTGGTTTCTGCCAATAGACAATTCTGTAACTGTGTTTAACCACTGATCTGTGAGGAGCATTAATCCAAATGAGTTTATTAAAAAGCTGAGTGATCTGATAAATGATTCACATATGACTGACTTTATGATTTTCATGTTTAACTCTATTTATAGCCCACCAAAGAAACCAAAGTGTCAGTAAAGGAATCACTGTAGACAAACGAAAAGCCCTCCTACTAGTATCAATAACCCAAAGCATACAAAGTTGAGCAACAGAGCTACACTCAGGCCAATGAACACCATACTGTTTGAAAAAATGGGACCAAACTGATGTAGCCATCCTGCACTTGATGAAAACATGTTCAATAGATGGGAGCTGGATGTGAAATCTTTTTCTTCATAACATCATCTGTAGAAACCCAACTATTCCACAATTTCCAGCCAAAGATTACCACTTTTGGAGGACTAAGGCGTGCATATTTAAACAATCCGTAATTCTCTTTAAAAATAAAAAAAAATTATGATATAAATGACCCCAAATGGTTTTGAAAAATTTTATTTCATGAACATATGAGTTTTATTCTTGTTTGATTATGAGTGCCGAATTTTTTATGCTTACGGAATATAAAAAGTTTTTTTTTTTTGCCCTATTAAGTAACAAACTCATGAATATGCCAATAAAAAGAAAATTTTGTCATCTATTTGGTATTGATAGGTCTCAATATCAGCAATCACCAGATAACTGAGTTTAATTATTTTATTATTATGAAATCAAATTTCTAAGTGTTAGCAAATCCACTGTGTGTGTATATATCAAATAGCAAGACTTTAGCATTTCATTTCACTTTAATTATTTAATAATAAGTTAATCGTGTATATTAAATACGAGCATATAAAAATTCCAAGTGTTAGCAAATCCACTGTATTATGTGTGTGTCGTTAGTTAATCAAATATAAATCATCACTCTATCTTCCATCTACTTCTATTTCTCGCTAGACGTCTGATAGAATTATGCCATCAAACGTCTATGTGGCAAGACATGTTTTGGAACCAACAACCTGCATGTGGTGAACTTTTGATTTCCTTATTCATCTTTTATCGGCTGATCTTTTTGATACAATGGAGGAGATAGGGTGAGGGTAAATAGGGGAGGGGCATACGTGGTTCAAACTTGAGACTTCTTACCCGAAACGTGAAAACTTTAACTACTATAACACTCATTCGGACTACATTCATCGGCTCCTCTTATTCATCTTTTATCTTCTCTTAAAAACCCAGATTTACCGTTGAGCTGTATTTATGGACTTCTTTCTAAAAAGTCCTCCAACTTCATAACTTTTTCAACTTATTTTTCTTTTCTTTTTTATAAAACGACAATATTTTGATATCTAAAAATATCAAATATAATTTTCAAATAAAAGGTCTCACTATGAAATTTAATAAGAGTTAAAAATTGAAAATTAACAACATAGAAACCATCCATAAAAAAATTTTTAAGATATATAATGGTTGTTTGATCCAAGCCACGGTGAAAGTTTTTGAAAATTTGATTTATACAAATGAATTTGGATAATTGTGACATTTGAAGAGATATAATCTATATATATTAAAGCAAATTAGTTCTGCGGTACCTTTGTACTGCAGTTTTCCCTCTAAAACTGTGAAAAATGGGGATTTTATAGTCTTCTTGTTTTATATTTAGTAATAGTTGCGGTTACATAGACTTATTTTAATTCCTGAGTTATTTACTTCTCTATTTTTTCAATTAATTAGGAATTATAATCCTTATGTATTTTTATCTTCAAAATATTTTGATTAAATATTTTACTGGATGTATCTTATCTTCTTAAATTTTTTGCTCGATTAATCTTGTATATTCAAAGTTTTTTATTTTTTAATTTAAAATTTTTAATATATATGTCTTATCTAGAAAGTATTTCGTAAGTTGTATTAGACTATTTACTCTTTAGCCGATACATTAATTTTTAATTATTTTTTATATGCTTTTAAATCGAGTCGTTATTACGTTACTTCTTTTGTATATAATAAATATGGTTTAATTAAAGTTTTATAGTTTATAAAATTGATGTCCTTAAATCAGGGACGGGTTGGGAAAGGACTGGTATATGTAATTCATATTACCCATTTATTAGTCAATTTAAATATATTTATATATTTTTATTTTCATATTTTGTTTAATGAATATTGTTCCAAAAAATTACAATTGAAATTACTAAGCTTTATAATCTTTTTACTTTTCAAACAATTAGAATTTTTAGTAAATATTTTTATTTTTGTCAAAAAAAGTTAAATGGGCTAGATACGAGTAAAAATTATCATAACATTCCCCGACATAGTGTTAAGTCGGGTCAATTTTTTTTAATCTCATCCCCGACTGAATTACCTATTAGTCGGGTACTCCTCGTTTTAATAGGATTGAGTACCCATGGGTATTGAGTTTGTCGTTTTTTTTGTTTTTTTGTTTTTTTTTTGCAATTCTTACTAAGGTCACTTAATAGCATTTCATATTCCACATCTCATCCATACGTATTAATTGAAATAGAATTGGATCTAAAACAAAACTTGAGATAGAAAGTTGTTGACATTCTATTGAAATTATGCTATCACAGTAATTTGGTCAAATATGTCTTTCCTATGTATTGCTGGTAATGACCATTTTACCCATTTTGAATCAGTTAATAATATTGATTTATGTTATTATCTATGTCATATTATTTTTTTATTTTATGGGTTGATTTCACTTCGATTAGTAGATTTGTTGACATTGATGCAATTCTTTTAGACTATTTACCGGTGACAACATTTCAATTACTATAGGGAGTATCAACTTTCTGCAGGTGGTGAAACTCTTTTCTTTTCACCTTCTTCATTTTTTTCCTTTTTCAGACTAATTTTCTCCAATTTCTAGTATTAAATTCTAACTTTAACAGTTGACTAGAGCATGTGAATTTCCGTCTAATATCGGAAATGAAATTGGAAATGAAGAGGTTTTAAATCGTCATGAGTTTTTACAAGAAATTTATAGCTCAAGTCCACCGAATAGGATGTGGCTACAAAATTAGATCAGCCGGTGAGAGATTTCTCCCCTATTTATGGTTGTGAAATTGCATTTAGTGACAGAGCAGGTTTACGACCAGTAACATTAAAGAAAAGAACAATTATTTTCTTTTAACCATATCTAATAGAGCTTATTTATTTTATTCAAAGTAGGTCTTCTAATTGTATCTAATTTAATTGCTGAGGCTAAGAAGAAGATGGAGGTTGTGTGTCTATGGCTGGCGACATTGAGGTCACTGACTTAAGAGTTAAGAAAATAGTGCGGAAATGAATTAACAAAATATGTATAGCTTTACATGGGAATGAATTTGGCAAATTATCTTCTTATACTCCTTTTTCTTTTTCTATTTACTTGGTTTCTTCAATTTTGATATGAATTTTCAAGTAAAATTTATTGGGTATCATGACCATATAAAATTTAGCCATTTAAAAGAAAAAAAATTATAAATTTTCATATTATTTATTTTTCTAAATAATTCGATACATAATCTTTCCGTGCAACTCACGGGTAAGAATTTAGTATGATATATGGAAATGAAATGAGATTTTCATATGAAAATTAAATTTTATTAGTGCGCATTAATTAATGAAAAAAAATAAAAGAGAACAAAGCATTTGAACGGGCACCAAAATTGTAATATAATGAAACGTACTAATTTTTTTAAAGGAATCAAATGTACTAATTAATTATAATAAATTAATAAAGAATTGAATGGACACCAAAATTTAATATAAAATGTAATTTTTTTTTTTTTAATATTACAAGGGCAATGTCACGGAGGAAAATTGAACTTAGACTTAGGTGTTGGATATCCATGTGACTGCCACTAGACCACTTGGGTCAATTGTAAAGTAATCTAATGGACTATATATTCAATGAAATTATTATGAAGATAAAATCAATATTTATTACTCGAAAAGCTAATATTTTATAGAACTTTAAAATTTTTTTATATACAAACATTAATTTAATTATTTAAATTTAAACTCCATTTATAAAACACATAAATAAAGAATACACGTGACTTATATAAAATACACACGGTATACATCTATCAACGCCACACGGAATATGCAGTTTGGTTACAAAACCTCCATGAAGTATTTGAAAATTTTTCATATATAATATATATATATATATATATATGGGGACAGTTCCACTTACCAACCAATTTAACAAATGAATTTGACAAAGAATAACATTCCTTAGATTAAATTAATCCGACGACCTATGTTTCCTCCAATAAAACCAATTAAATTATTTTCCCTTCTATAAAAAAGATTCTAAATTTGCAATTCCGATTATTTCAATCCCCTGTGACAATGCAAATGATCCCACGGCCTCTAATCAAAATCAAATTTCCTTCCTTCCCCTCATCCCAAAAAAAAAGCCCAACTTATGTATCGGTAATGTTCAAGTACTTCTCAGAGATTTTGTAAGAGATAGACAAAAGAATAGCTTCGAAAACGACCTGCCAGTCAATGGAAATCTATTTCATGAACCCAAGCTTTGAATGCCCCTGCTCTACATCTATCTATTCTCTAGGACCAAGACTCGAAGGGACATAAAGGTAATCTGTCTGTGGTTCCAAAGCATCCTTTCTATCCATTCCCGAGCCATCACCAGTCAATGGCATCTCATGCCCTCGGTTTGACTCCAGCAACAGCGAATAAAGCACCACCTCCAAGGTGAAGTCCTATTGCTCTTGATCTACCTTCTCCATCTTCTATTTCCCCCGCCCGATTGATTATTCTTCAACAGATGAGTTCAAATACACGTGGTATGCATCAATGCATATCACATGGGGTAGGAGGTTTTGTAACAAAACTTCCAGAAGGTGTTTGAACATTTTCAACTTATGTATTGTTTTATTTACCAAACCCCAAACTAAATTTCGTCCAGATAAATAATTGTCCGAAAATAATAAATTTCTCGAGACAAATAATACACAACTAAAAGAAAAAATAAGAACAGTTTTTAAATGTCATACTAAAAATTACGAATTGATATGCGAATTGTAAATTATCATGATATATTTATAGTAAAATACCTGAGTCTATAATTATGGTATCCTCTAAACACATCGTACAAGTTCACTTCTAACTTATATAAAGTTGTAATAATTACCAGTCAAATAATCAGATAACAATTAACTATTATAACTATGAGTATAGTCTTTCCGTAGTCTCCCACTAGTGTATTGTACGGGAAGACTAATTCTAAAAAAATTCAATAATAATAAATAGTAAAATATTGAACAGATACATGTCATCGGATTTACATAACAAAATCAATAAATATACAGTTTTGATTTAGTATTTGACATGTTAAATTAATATTTTATTAATAATATATTAATAGTTACCTGCTTATGTATTCGATTAATACTTTATTATATTTTACTTTTAAATCATCTAATTTATTTAATATTATTACTTCCAGTCTAATAATATGTATCAGGCATGTACATAAAAATTTTCATACTCATAAGAAAGTACCCTCCGGACGTACATTTTTTTATGAGTAAAATTCAAAATTGATAGTTATAATTAAAGTATTAAATAGGGATAAATTTGTAAAGAAATGCAATTTAGACTTTTTAATATAAAAGGGACTATATATGTGGGGCATCCTAAAAAGGAAAATGAGACCAAATAATCGGGATATGGATAATAATTTTTTTGTGTAGTTTATTTTTTTATTGTAGATTTCATATCTCTTTGTTCATAAAGTTTTAGCTAAAATTCATTGTTATCTTCGTCAAATTAAAATATCGATGTATGAATTTAAGATTGATTAAGAATCAATTAGTATTCAACTCGTATGTTGTACGGGGAGGTAAGTTCCCAATATTTCATATTAAAAAAAAAATTGATTACATAAATTGTAAAAAACAATGAATGGTTGCAATAATAATTATATTAAATGAAATAACGACATGAACTCAATCGATATTTTATAGGCTTCACATCTATAGAGAAAAGACAAAAAAATAAGTTATTTGTGTTCTCTACCAAAAAAAAATAATAGTTACTCGTTTATGTACTCGATTAATGCATTATTATAATTTACGTTTATATCATCTAACTTATTTAATATTATTAATTAACAGTCTAATAATATGTATCAGATATGTACATACTTGTATTCACTCGATGCCTGTTCACGTAAAAATTTTGATACCCATAAGAAAGTACTGTCCCGACATACCATTTTATCCATATAATATAATGAGTTTAATTCAATTTTAGATTTTTTTATTAGTATGATGAATTTTTGTTTTAAGTTTGTATAATTTTATTTGAGGAAATCAAAGAAAGATTTGACAAATATTTTTAAACACACTACTTAAATACATGTTTAATGTTTTATTTTAATTTACTTTTCAAATCATGTAACTTATTCAATATTTTTAATTACCAATTTAGCATTGCGTATCAAACTTGTACCATAATACATATACCCACTTGATATCGATTTAGATAAAAATTTCATACCCATGAGATTATATCCACTCCACATACTCATTTAACCATATAATACCTCATTTTATTATATATTGCCTAACAAATAAACAATAAAATCCTTAAAAAAGGTTGCATAATTTCAGAATTATTATTTTTACCATGATACATGTATCCGCTCGATATCTATTCATTTAAAAATTGCATTGTACAGATAAGGAAATCTAAATTAAGAACATAAATTAGAAATATATATATATATACACACACATACACACATCAGATTTTGTTGTTCAATTAGACGAAAATTATGTTATTATTCAAAAGGCATTATAAACAAATCCGATAAGATTGTGTTGTGAATTTTAGAATGTGAGAAATTTTAGGTAAAAAAATGTGGTTAATAATAATATTTTTTGAGTGAAAACACAAGAGAGTAAGATATAAATGAAAATTATTAAAAAATAAGATATAAATGAAAATTATTAAAAAATAAAGAGTTGGTATAATGTTTTAAAAACATGTTACTCTTAATACGTAGGTTATGAGTTCAATATTTTACTATTATATTTGTAACAATTTTTTTATTAAAGTGACTCTAAGTGTGGTATGACATTATAAGCAATTGTGCCAGATAGAGTTTTAAGTGATAAACACTTTCTAATTATCTCAGATGAAATTGTAATTGTGCTAGACAAACTATCATTTAATATAATATATATATATATATATATAGATAAGAGAAAAAAAAACTAAAAGGAAAAAGAAAATAAGTTAACCAATAAATCAATTATGAGGCAATAATCCAAAATCTTATCATCTTTCCTAATTTTTAGTTTAACCCACACTCTCTCCTATTAATAGGATGTTTGATTCTCTTTTTAAAAGTGACTTATAAATAGGATGTTTGATTCTCTTTTTAAAAGTGACTTATAAAGAGAAATTATAAGTTGGTGAAATGAGTGGTGTAGATTTAATGAAAATTTAAAATTTGTGATTATAAATAGTATTTGTCAAATCAGTAGTCACATCAGTAGTAAGTGACTTATAAAAAGATATATTAAAAGAGAATCAAACAAGCACTAACTCTTCTTTTTCTCTCTTTTAAGTCTAACTCATATTTAACATATGATAAAGATACCCTATTAAATAGAGTGAACAAAATTACACATATTTTTAACATTCCCGTTGTAACGTTTAAAAAAAAAATCAATATGCAGATATATATATATATATATATTTTATTTATTATTTTGCTAGAAAAAAGGAAATAATGTAAATAAATGCTCCCAACAAATATCACCTTAAATTATCACCTTCCTTGAGAAACTTTCATTTCTAAACTCAAACCCCTTAAAAGAATTTCTCTCTCCAGATTCTCATCGCTCCCTCATCTCTGATCTTCAGGCTACGTGCTACAGGTATCTATTCAACCTATATAGATACAGTTTCTTGATATATGCATCTTCGATTGCATCATTTTTAAATCGTTTTCTTTAAATTATTCCCTACATTTTTTAATTTTATGAATTTGTTAGTTTGCTTGTAAATCGCCTCTTCTTAGCCTTCAAAATATGAAATAAACTAGGATTTAGGGGGAGAGGGGAGACTTGCTACCACTCACCTCAACGAATCAACTCCGTTGCGCATTGATTTCTGGTGGATTGTTGATTTATTTGTGTGCTAATCCAATTATAAGATTCAGTCCAGCTTCTTCGCCATTCTCTTCTTCTGGCTCCTAGGAATTGGGTTTGCCTTTTTTTTTTAATCCTTTTTCCTTTTTGCCAGTGTCCCCTGTGCACCAGGATTTTCTGTCGCTACTTTGAATTCTTGTGGTTACGCTACCGACGAAGTACAGCGGGGCGACTGCTGGTACTGGACCATGGTGGCTTCGCCCTATATAGGCTCTTTGTCTCTTTCTGCGCGTGCATTTTATGCATCTGTGGTTTTTTTGTTCATTTTTCTAGCGTTTATTGTGAACTTCTTTTAACATTTTCATTTTCTTACCTATTTGGTTTACGTTTGGTCTTGTAGATTTGTTCTGTATTATTTATGCGAGATAATCCTATATCCATTTTATCTAGCTATATATATGTTAATGTGTTTTGAACAAATACTCTCTTAAATATTTCTAACATTTTCTATTCAGTACTCCCTTCGTAATAGACTGATTTTATTGCTTTCTTTTGGCTATCCGATTTATATACTTATGCATCTATATTAATGAGTATTTATTTTGTTCATTCACTTATCCTCATTTGTTTCCCTAATTACAACCACTATCTTTAAGTAATACTCATTAAACAACGGTAAGCTAGAAAAACCTATTTACAAAATTTGCTTTCTCAACAACATTCCCAATCCCTGTGAAAAACTATAGCAGCCAGTATAAACGGGATGGAGGGAATATGATTTTCATTGTCCCATTCACAAACACACACAAACAGGTATAGCAGTTTGGTCTATCTTTTGAAAGAGCAATAATCTAGTTAAGTCTAAGACCATGTCTTGCAGAACTTGCTGAATGCCTGAGTTTGTACACATTTTGAAATAAAGCTGTCCATTCACATTCTCTGATCATCCACTTCTTTTGTGTCTGGAAATTACACGGTTCAGGGATTGATTGGTTCCCTTTTTTCCTAGAAACTCTCTTACCTGTTATAATCTACAAGAGCATTTTAATGTAAATATTGAATTTAAAGTATATGGATATGCATCTGATTAAATGTCATTGCCATCTTCACCTATTTTGCCTTTTTCCTTATGGTTGTTTGAACTCAACAAGATTTAGGCACGAGGATAAATGTTCCTAGGATGCAGCATGCATGGATCTGTTTCAGTGTGGTTTATTTTAGAGCATTGTCAATGATCTAATGATAGTTTTAAGATGTATTTCAATTAACTTGTCTAGAATTAACATAGTGAAGTCTGCTCTATAATGAAGGTACACATTCACATATTAGGGACGAGGAAATACATTAAATCTAAAATTACATCGTTGCTAAGTTTCTTTGTCATAAATGATGAAAAGGCTATTACAATTTGACTTGTATCTTCCAAAGCAAGCTGTTGTAATCTGTCAGGTTGGCGCAACTCTGGCTAGTTATCTCTATTGGGGTAAAAAATGTATGTCTAATCAATAAGTCAGTCAGCCAGAAATCTATTGTACACATTGGGTAAACAAAGTAATCTATGGCATAGTTGTATTCAATACTTAGTGGAGAACCTTTTCTTATTCTCAGGAAATTTTGGTGTTTCCATGGCAACTAGGACTGTTGTGAGAGTTATATCTCGTAGGTTCTCAAGCAACGGCAGAGTGCTCAGTGAGGAGGAAAAAGCTGCAGAAAATGTCTACATCAAGGTTATTTCATAATTTTTGCACAAGACACTGTCAGTTTCGGTCACAGTTAGTTCTGTCATGGCAGTTATTGCCTATTGGATTATTGCATTTTGCTCATGTTGTTGACTATGATTTACAAATACTAGTTACCACTGGTTGAATGGGTTAACTTGGAATTCTGAGAAAATCTACAAACATCCCACAACTTAAAACTTTAATCCCCTTTACAATATCATATCAGCCCTTGTTAGAGCAATACTAATGTAAGGGGTTAAAAAACCGACATTTGAGTCTTTCTTCTGCTCATCATTCAACTTCTATCAGTTAATGTAGGTTGGAAGGAGAGGGAAGGGGGGTGGGGGAGAATAATTCAACTTTATTTGTTCATAGGTTGGTGTTTTTGCTTGTAAACAGAATAGAAATAAGTGGTGGATAAGTACTACTTGTGGGCCCCACATACTGTGGTTTGACTTTTTGTAGTTTAGAGAAGGAAACGAAAATAACATCACTTTAGCATAACACATTTCTGTGTAATATTCTCTTTGCTAGCAGCTAAATTGACAATTTTCTTCAATTCTTTGTTAATGACTTCATGCTTCATCTGATATTGGGCGGTGAAGTACTGGGGCTTTCTCACAAGTCGCTACATGTGTTGAGATAATAATATTAGCCAACATGTTTTTGCCAAGTTAGACCTGTCTGATCAAAAATTGTAAAATATACTGTATAAGGAAGGTGATGACATGCTCGTAACGCTAGGTTGCGTGTTGGTCATCTTACGTTTACTCACTGGTTTTCCTTGCAAGGATGTGTTCTCTATTCTACCAGCCAAGCAGCTGGAATCTTCTTTTCTCCACCTATAATCACCCTGAAGTTTTATGATGATATGCACTTAGGAAGATTAATGACCTGGTGCCTTCTTTCAAAAATATATATTTATACTCGATGAGATTGATGACATGACATCTTATTTGTTGAGGAAAATGTATGAGATGGTGAAAACTTATGTGCGAGGGAACTACTGCCAGTTTCTTATTGTTTCTTTTGGTTGGCAAGAAGTTTGTATTTTGTTTCGTTTTATTACCATTAACCATATATTATTGCACATACTTTGCCTGGATGCGTATTCGTGAGCTATATTGTATAGTATTCAAGTTGTATAACTTTTAATAATGGCTTGATTGACGATTGAATGACATTGTGAGCTAACAGACTTGGGTGTGATTTAAAAGGAGTTAAATGTTTCATCACTAATTGAACTTTTGGTGTTGTCTTCATTTACTCATCAAACGTAAAAGTGTCGGGATTTATTCATTAAACAAGTTTTGTTCGTTACTAACTCGTCAAACTTCCTTTTTATTCTTTAGATGGAACTTATGACATGGCTAACGGAATGTAATGTGTTGGTTAACTATGCCAACTATGAATCTCGACCCGCCATGTCATCAAACCGGCTCGAGAGATTATCAAATCTGACCTCATCTTTTAGCCCCCAAAATCAACCATTTTCCCAATTCCTAACCCTAATCTTTTCCCATTTGCCCATGTCATCATACCATAATCCATTGCTAATAGTAGGATCCAGAAATTATATCAACTAGAGCTGAATTAGCACCCCAGACATATAATCTTTT
This sequence comes from Nyctanthes arbor-tristis, assembly GCA_963692815.1. Taxonomy (NCBI): domain Eukaryota; kingdom Viridiplantae; phylum Streptophyta; class Magnoliopsida; order Lamiales; family Oleaceae; genus Nyctanthes; species Nyctanthes arbor-tristis. The sequence goes on from CAVNYN010233871.1 coordinate 38,521, forward strand.
CCCATATGTCAGGAAATCTTAGGCAAAAAAAAAAAAAAAGAAGAAGGTAAAAATACCATCATAAATTGCAGATGCTTTTGTCATTATTTGATTCCTCAATGTGCGATGACCTTGTTAATCATTCAATGGTTTTGATTCTCGGGAGATGAATGCTGGAGATGGATAGAGTGTCATTAGGGTAAGGACTTGGGGAAACATTTGATTTTGGGATACAAGAATGAGGTAGATTTGATTATCTCTCGGGCCGGGTTGATGATGTGGCGGGTCAAGATTCATAGTAGGCATATTTAACCGACACATATACATTTGGTTAGCCATGTCATAGGTTTTATCCAAAGAATATAACGGAAGTTTGACGAGTGAGTAACGAACGACACTTTATAAAGATGAGTGAGTAAATCTCAACATTTTGAAGTTTGATGAGTTAATGAAAGCAATACCAAAAGTTCAATGGGTGTTGACTGTTGAAACATTTAACTCATTTAAAAGAGAGCACCTATTGATTTTGTAGTCAACTCTTAGGTCTCCTCCCGTTGTGGGGACACAAGCATTTTTTCACATTTTTAAGCTTTCATATTCTTGTACATAAAGCTTATGACTCTGATACAACTGCTACATTTGTGGAATATTCTGACTGTTGTCATTTTCACAACCTTTTTACAGAAAAAGGAACAGGAGAAATTGGAGAAACTTGCTCGCAAGGTACAAGATTTAGTGCACTTAAAACGATAACACTTGTTACAATATGATGATATTTACTTGAAACAATGTTATTCTAGGTACCATTATCTTTAGATTTTGGTGGAAACTGCTAAATCCAAAAATTTTAAGAACATTTGAGGCTTTAACTAGTTACTTTCACCGTGAAGAAACTAATGCCCCTGTGGCGATAACAAAGGGTTTTGAATACTTTGGTATTCTTTATCTTACTATAAATTGAGTTACAATTTACCATGTCTCGTATGTCCCCCCAATTTTAGGTTGTTCAGGATGCATTATATATCATCTTTAGTTCTATTCTATATGTTCAATGTTTTGATCCCGCTCCCAGGGGCCCAACCCAGAAGAAACAGCCACAACAAGCTCAGGAGGCACAGGATCTGTTTCTGATGCTAAACCGAGTGGCCCGACCTCTTCAACAGCTAATGTGTCGACTGACAAATACAGAAACTATGCTGTGATAGCTGGCCTCACAACTGCTCTTGCTGCTTTTGGATGGTATTATGGGTCGAAGAAGAACAAATCTGAAGAAGTGCAGGATTGAGGTGAATTTCTAGCTAAGCCGCTTATAAATAAAAGAAACAAACTCGTGCATGATGCAACACCATGTTTGTGGTTGCAATGACATGCTTTGCTCTCTGTTAGTTTCTAATACTCCAGTTCTTCTTTCACCACTGATGAATCGAAGTTTTATGGTTTTGGCACAATTTTGGCTTCTTCGTTTATAATGAATAATGAGAATGTTTTCTCGATACTTTTGGGACATGTCAGTGTCACAGAGTAATTAACTACGTTAGACGGCTGATAAAATTCTTTTGACCAAATGTTTTATGTATTATTAATAATTCAGTTGACATCTTGTCAACGTGGAGTCCATAAAGGGGAGCGATGCTGGTGGAGAAAACACCACACAAATTTTAAGTGTTTGGCGACCTGTTTATAAAATGTAACTTTTGAGCTTTTTTTTAAAATAGATAATCTAATTAAATGATGTCATGTTTATAAATCAACTAGTTGTAAATCGGAAATCGGTTGCCAAACACGCGGGAAGAAATTAAAGGTATGATTTAAATTTAACAGTAATTGGCAGAAAAAGCTGCAGTATTTCTGGAGCATTGAGCACTTAGTGTTTTTGACTAATTGAAAACTCACACGTGGGTGCTGTGTTCAAATTAAATAACAAATCGACACTCCAAAACTCACGTGTGAGTTCTTAATTAGTCTGGAACACTGAGTTCGCTGCTCCTAGAGTACTGAAGTTTTTCTCGTAATTGGCCTAATAGTTTTTAGTGGAGGGAAAATATACAAGAGTTAACAAACTTGTTAAATTAATAACTACTAAATTGGTCGCTTTTTCGATATTAAAAAAAAAAAAAGAGCAAATGTGTCTCTTTTAAAGATCTACAAGCTAGTTAAAAGGAGAGCCAGAGTTAATATATGAGAACCATAAGAATATCAGTTTCAATTTTATCTTGTGCGTCAATTTGGTGTTAATTTGTTTTTTTTCTTTGTAAAGGTGGACTAAAGGAGGACATTTTTTTTGGGGGGGTCAATGCACACTAAAATAAAATAAATGACTCTTATCTTTTTTTTTTTTTATTTTAAGAGATTCAATTTTCTCAATCTATCTTCTCCTCCTCATCCATTACGTTCTTATCACAGGAAACTGCCATATAGTGTTCCTCCACTACTACGTTATTATTGGAAATTGCTATTTAATGGTATACTATTCAGAGTAATGAGAGATATGATTGTTCTAGCGATGTGGTGCTAGGCTCCCAAACCACGTGAACATTAGACCCCCACACTGTGTGAAAGCGCCAGCGCTAAATCAAAATTTAGAAGATTTTGACCACTTCGTAACTAAAATCATTTAACCTAATAATGTAGTATAGAAAAAGAAAAGGGTTTTGTTATTTGAACAAAATGACAAACAAAAAGTTATACAAAAAAATCTTATTTTTCAACACATCACATCACTTTTACATCAATGGTAATCACATGTGCCACATATCTATTTTATCACACTCTTTGTTTATTTATTTATTTATTTATTTATTTTGGGTGCAAGTAGAATTATTCAAAAGAAATGATTCTTACTATCTTCACAAAACCATCTACCGAAGAAGTGGTAACCAACTGATCATTCTCAGTCATCGTGTGAACAGAATGAGTGAAATAATTATGTGGAAATAACGTTGAATTAAATAATAATAATAATAATAATCCCTTAAAAAAGTAATAACAAATAATAAAAGCTATCTATTGAGAATTTGAGATCCCAAAAATAATAAATAAATAAATAAATAAAATGAGTATATCGTCAGCAAGAACAAGAAAGCGTCGACCAGAAGCACCACAAAGCAATAGCAGCAACGATCCGCACCGTTACTTGCATAATACACACAGCTTTCGGCTTCTTCTCTCTCTATTCTCTTTCTCTGTCTAAAGCCCTCTCTCTCTCTGACCTTCTCTCTTCCCTTGCTTGTTCTTTTCCGTTGATTCTTCAACGTCCACTGAATCCATTCAACAACAATCCACAGAGCCGACACCTAAAAACAATTGAAAATCTTTGAATAAAATAAATATATACTCCTTTCTGATTCTCACGTCTTCTTGTTATCTTTTAGTTCTTAACCATTCCTTCAATCCAACTCCACTAACCGCATTTTATATTATTCAAACGGACAAAAGAATCCCTGTTGAATATTTCCCTCCAACCAAAACCCCATTTCCAGCCCTGAGTTTGGTGTTTCTTTAATAGCATGCCAAATCTCAACTCAATATTGCTTTAGTAGAGGAAATGTAAAGAGCCCAAATTCTTTTTTCTTGAATAAAAAAATAATCTTGCAAGAGAAAATATCGGAAAGATCCCATTTATTGATTTGTTCAACCCCGGTCAGCATGACAGAGGTGCTCCACTCCCCCTCTTCCTCTTCTTCTCCCTCAATATCCGCGCCTTCCCACAATGCTACATTGTTCCATCAGACTGACTCGTACGCGGGTGACGAGGGGTTTTCTGGTGTGACAGGCGGTGACGTTGAAGACAACGAAGAAAGTGTGGAAGAGAAGAGGGATAATGATACGAGGGATCAACTCTCTCTTTTGGCGCTTTTGGTAACTCTCTTCCGAAAGAGTTTCTGGCTGGCTTGCAAGACGGATAGAGGAGAGTTTTCTGGTGCCGGCAGTGTCGGCGCCGCCAATTGTGCTCGCGGTGTTATGGAGATTGGATGGCCCACTGATGTGCAGCATGTTAATCATGTTACCTTTGATAGATTTGATGGGTTTCTTGGTTTGCCTGTGGAATTTGAGCCTGAAGTACCTCGGAGGGCGCCTAGCGCTAGGTGCAAATTTCTTTCTTGAATTCTGAAATTTTGGTTTAACTAGGTTTTGCTTGCGGATTCTTGAACAGTTAACATTATCTTGGCTACGACATCATTGCATCTTGGTCTCGATTTCTAATATATGCATAAGCTTTCTGAATTAGTACATTCTGCTCCATGGAAATTTATCTGCTACTGTGACTCTGGTGTTTATTGGATTTCTCAATTGCTGAATCGATGATATGCTGTGACCTGTTATGTAGCTTTTGTTAATTTGAGTTATTGAAGTGCTGGAGATCAATGCTATTCACAGGAATTGATTTTAATTTGGACGTTTTTTGTTAGACTCGTTTCTTCCATTTGTGCTTTCCTTAAGTTTGGCCCATTTCTTACCAATTTGGCATATTGCTATTCAAATGTCCTCCTTCTTGATTATTGTGCCTTCATAATCCATGCATGTCAGTGAGTGCCCATCAAACTGTTAACTGGACAGTGCTGTTGAGTTTTCTCCTTAACTGATTGACTTCGTTTTCTTTCGCACTTACTTGAAGGTCATGCATTTGGCTTCTATTGATATCTCTGGATTCAAACTCTAGTTTCATAAGTTTTTTCCATTGTTCCGTTGTTTATGCATCTCATTTTGATTCTCCATTCACTGGATTCTATTGGTTTAATTTCTGCATCGAATGCTTTATTCCTAAGATCGGTTGACCTCTTGCTTGCCTATTTGGGAACATGTTATTTAGTTCAACTTTTATTACTCATGACATAGTTCAATATGGTTGTTTGTGATTTTCTTTCCTGATCTATTGGTGTTGGATAAAGATGTAATGGAAAGGAAGGCAATACCATGGCCACGGGATCATCAGATTGCTGTCTCAGAAATTTTATTTTTTATTTTTTTTTATTTTTATTTTTTTTCAAGTTACACATTGACCCAGTTGTGTTTTCGCTCAAGGCTGACACTTAAACTTTACCTTGAGGGTATCTTACCTCAAGGAAATCCTGCCTTTGATAGGGAACAAAATGAATCCCACTTACGCACAAGGAGGATGATATAAGACTAAATTGAAATGATATCCTTGTGGCTCTCTTCAATGTCATCTGTTTGTTAGACCAAGTGTTTCAATATATATTTCATATCAGAAACATTTTTCACAAAGCATTCTCCAGGTACTTGGTGACCGACTCTGAACATATCCTTCAGCTGGCATCTAGTAGAATTGTTTTCATAATATAGAGATAGAAAGTTTATGGCTGATGATTCATTGATGTTTTGTCGGTCTATGCCTCTGCAATTTCCAGATTTTAATGTTTTACATGTCTATCTTATTGTTTTCCTTGGATTCTGAAGCTTTACCATTAGCATGATTGCTTTCTCACCCTTTCTTTGGGTATGGAAATCCATTCCCAGTGCCACTGTTTTTGGAGTTTCTACAGAGTCAATGCAGCTGTCATATGACGCTAGAGGCAATAGTGTACCAACAATTCTCCTACTGTTACAGAGGCGACTGTATGCTCAAGGAGGCCTGCAGGTGCATCATTAATTCGCTAAATAAGTATTTTTATCATAAAATTTTGTGGACCACCTTATGTAAAAATTTAAACCATTGGAGAGGAATGAATTTATTTATTTAAATTTATGTCTTCTTGGCACCCTCTCTCGTGCGTTCCAGGTTCTAGTTTCATCAAATGGCTGGTATGCTCACAATTTGTGTAAATGGGTATAGTCTAGCCTTGAACTCATATTGAACCACCTCATCTAAAAGCCTAGGCATTTAAAGAGGGAGCAGACATATTTATTTAAATTATTATGTTTTAAACTATCTTGGATTAGAAAAATCCAGTAACGGCATATGGACAAAGATACTGAAGTTTTGGCTAAACATTAATTTAGTTGCCGCTGCTCTTCAAATTTCACTGTTCACTGGTTGTCTAAACATAGCCAACCATTGGATATATGTGCAGGCAGAGGGGATTTTCAGAATCACTGCAGGGAACAGTCAGGAAGAGTATGTGAGGGACCAATTAAACCATGGAGTGGTTCCAGAAGGCATAGAGGTACATTGCTTAGCTGGCCTTATCAAGGTAAAAGTTCACAGTAGTTTCAGCATGGATGCTTTTGGACAGAATTTCTTTGATCATTTAATGCACATTAGTTTTCATATTCATTTAAGAATATGGTGATTTTCCTTTGTTGTTACATTTACGAAATTGATAATGACAACATGAAGTAACTCATGCTTAATCTTAGCATTAATCCGGAAGAGAAAAATAATTACATGTTTACATTTCCCTTTTGTGAATAATACTCAAAATATCCTCGCATTTCACTCAGTTTCTCTAGATGTGCATGCTGTGCCAAAATTTAGCGTCATTGCACCTGGAGATGTTATCTATGGTGGAAAATGTCCTTTTCCATTTTTTTGATCACCCCTTTTCCATTATTTTGTTACAGTTTTTGTTCAACTAACTAGAACTAGAAGTGGCCATAAATGAAGAATGCAATAGACTTGTATCATAGAACAGCAGTCAACATTATCAACATGACAACTGCCTTTAAGCATAATTATGGAAGAGACTAATAGTATTTTCTTCCATTTTCCTTGATATTCAATTCAGATCTTTAGTGATTTTTGTTTCATAAATGGGAAAAATTGAGGAAAATTAGTTTTCTCTTTCATCCCCTTTCCGCTCTGTCTGACTGTATGGGCTTCAATAAAAGAGAAAATCTACATGCTGAGTATGGTTCTACATGATGGAGGCATGCACATAAATTTCTGCTGTAAAGAAACATGTAATCTCTTTAGTAGAGTGATTGGTGCATGAATTTTTCATTCCTTAGTTTCAAATAGTTCTAATAGACAACTCATCTTGTGAAGATAATCCTAGAATCTTATCGTTAGGAATGATATCCCTGGGTAGGAGACCAAAAAATGGTCATTGCCTTAGAAATTTTACTGGTGACAGATTTCAAGTTGGCTAGCACAAAATACTTTGGGATGGTGGTTGCATAAAACCTATCCATACGGTGCCTTACAACTTAGATTGTAAAATCCAAAATTTAGCTGACACCAAATATTTCAACTCACTATCATATTAAACCTCTACTATTTGTGTGCGATGTTTCTTCTAGTGATTAGCTGTCTGTCATAGTGTGGCTATTGTATCTTTGAATTTTTCTTGCGAATCAATTAAAAAAATATGGGTATTTGTTAATGCCAGCCATATCATCATGTTCAATATTGCATGTGCAACTTGTAAGTTTATTGATTTCTGCGTCCATTGTGTTATTCCTCCTTTTGCTCCTTTGTGATCAACCTTGCTCTTCTGTATAGGCTTGGTTCAGGGAACTCCCCAGAGGGGTGCTAGATTCTCTTTCACCCGAGGAGGTGATACAATGCCAGTCAGAAGAGGACTGTGAGGCACTTGTACGGCTTCTACCTCCAACAGAGGCTGCTCTGTTGGATTGGGCCATTAATCTAATGGTTGACATCGTTCAACAGGAGCATCTAAACAAGATGAATGCACGTAATATCGCAATGGTGTTTGCTCCAAACATGACACAGGTACTCTGAACTCGATTTGAAATGAGGTGTACGTTCTTAAAGGTGGTACGGTGTGATAATAGTAGACACCATGGAACGGAACACTTAATGATGGTAAGATCTCATAACGGTAGATACCCCTGGGAAAAGATGTTACAATGGGATTACCATGGTGCAACCAAGTAACTGCTAGTCCTTGAGTTAAGCAGAAGGAAGTGGTGAAAATATATACAAATGCCACACAAGTCCAGATTTAGCAGGAATAATGCAATTGCTTATTGTGTTCTTTATCATAAAGCTGTTATTTATCATAAAGCTGTTAGAAAAGAATGATGTTCTAATGTCAAGGGAAACAAAAAATGATTTACTCAAACCAAGATGCTCGTCTTGCATCTTCAACATTGGGGGCGCTTGTCTTTACTTTGAAAATGACATTTATTTATAAGCGTGGAGTTTTATTTTTTTTTTAATTATTATTATTTAATTTAAGGATTCTGGTAGTGTTTACTCGCAAAGGAGATTGTACGTCAATGTTATAATGTATCATAAGAAAAGAGATATGAGTGTGCTGGCAATATGTATATGTGTGTGTGTGTGTGTGTGTACACACTATTTCTAGTCTCCCTACCACCAAAACTTGTCCAATTTAGGACTCTGTTCGGCCATGTTACATACATTCTATGATCTTCCTATTTGGGTCTTCTTTGTTCGTAATTTCTTTCTTACTCTGTTTACAGATGGCAGATCCATTGACTGCATTAATGTATGCTGTACAAGTGATGAACTTTCTCAAGACTCTTATAGAGAAGACATTACGAGAAAGAGATGATTCCCTTTCAGAACCGGCCCCTGCCTCCCATATGGAACCTTCTGATGATAGTGGACATCAGGATTCTTCACAGCTGCATCTAGATAATCCTGTCGAATCAAATGAAGATAGAGAAGAGGCGTTCCTCGCCGAGGATCCTGATTTAGATGGTGCTTCTGATTCCAACCATGTAGAGAACCTCACTGATGATGAATCTCTCAATTATTTGACCTCTACTGAAGAATCTGATGAAAGTGTATCTCCTGCTCAAGTGAACAGTTCAAGCAGTGAATCAGAAGCTAAAGCAGTGAATAGTCTTCAGAGTCGGCTTGAAGAGAACAATGACAGAAGCAAAACTGGGCAATCTAGTGCTTCTAACGCCACAAAAACCGAAGAAAAAGCTATGGAAGCTGATAACCAGATCAAAGGAATTAGCAATTTGAGCCGTATTAATTCAATGACAGAACGGATTGAAGCTTGGCGGTGAACCTCCATTTGTGACTCTTCCACAACTAGATGATCTGACATAACCCTGTATTCTGTTTGATTCCAGACGACATGCAAATTATGCGGTGTCCCATGTATCTGTTTCTTTTTATTTTGGCTTTGGTAATTTTTGCTTAACCTGTTGTTTGAAGAAAGCTACTTCTCTGAATACTGAAACCCGAGTTTTCATTTGTAAAGTTTTCTATCTATCATGTGCAAATCTCATCTCCCATTTACTCAGGATACTGAGTTTGTTTCAATAAAGTCCGTACAAACTAGCAGTTTTTGTATGAAGCCAGATAGGGCTAAGCTACTCTTTTCTTTCTTTTTCTTCTTTTTATATTTTTTGGGTGGGGTGGCTAACAACCAAATTAGTAAAACATAAATGTCATTCTTCATTATCTGTCATTAGCTAAAATGTGGCAATTGTACCATTCCATGTACCCAATACGGAATTCTCATTCAACTCGATTGTATGATTAGTACACAATATTGGAGGTTACAACTTGACTAAAGTCAATAAAATTCTAAATTCTTTACCAGCACGGCTATTACAGACTACAGTGAACCACTAAGCAATCCTGTGGTTATAACTCATACTATGGAACTGTCCACTGTTCTGATTGTGTTTGTTTCTACCTCAGAATACATCGTAGAAAATGAAATATGGGTTGCATCATTGTCTTCATGTATACTAAACAATAATTGAGGATCAAATGGGTAAAGTTATCGTTCTCACGCAGATTTTTGGAAGCAAGTATATCTGAAAGCAACTTGAGTATGCAAATTCTAAATTAGATTAGGAAACAAGTTGGGGTCATTTCATTGAAACGAAGATGGTGAAAACTTCCATGCCTCACCATGGAAATCCTTCTCAATTTGAACAAGACGAAGAAGGAAAGAAAGTAATATTTTGAGAGAGGCATTCTAAGGGTTCGGGCCTTGTTGCCTATCACATCATAACAATATGCGCAACGGAATTTCAAGAAAGTCGAAAGTTCCATTTCTATGCATATACCGGAAATCCTTGGCAAACATGCAAGGTTTCTTTGATGAAGTGAAACCCAAATTTTACTGAAGACAGATAAGGTAAGACCGTCTAGAAATTGTATTGTGACCACCAAATTCTAAAGCTTCATAACCACCCATCCTTATTCCACTGCCAGCTGAGAGGCACCCCTGAAAGCAGCATCCCTAATAAATAGTTCCATCTCCTTGACTTTATCAGCAAAAAATTTCATGCCCTTCCCGTGCCTCTCTCTCTCTCTCTCTTTATTTATCTTCCTTTCTCTCTCACACACGCGCACACACACAAGAGTTTGATAACCAGAAACTATTGCTTTTTCTCGTGTATATATATATATATATATATATGTGTTTGTTGTCTCCTAGGAGAGAAAACTGGAGAGGCCAACCATGGCAGCCTGTGGAAGCCTAGAACATATCTTTGAGAAGTCATTACCAGAAAATCCAACACTTATTGAATCCCTTACATCATGGAAACAAATAAAGTCTGTGAAACAGATTGATGATTCGTCGTTTACGGAGATATTCGGTGAATTACATTTCAAAGAAAAGCATGCCTCTGATCAGTCATCTTCGTCGTTCCCCGTGCTTCAATCCTCTCCATCATCCTCGTCTGTGTCCTCGAGTTCTGCGTTCTTTCCAGATTCGAATCTTCAATCTGACAATGAAAAATCCAACAGGGAGAAAGATGAAAGCCACCACGAAAAAGCCAAGAGTGCATCATCAAGTTATTGTCCCACACCACATAGAAGGCAATACCGGCACAGCGATAGCTTTTCTTCTGTCAATTCCGACAGTTTATCACTATGCACCGAGGGGCTAGGATTCGAAAGCTTTGATGATGTTGAGGATTTGTTGAGAAATGACATTTGCAATGAGTTTCAACATGAGGAGAGAATAAGTTTCACAAGAAATGCTCCATTAGAAAACCAATGGAGTGATTGTTCAAAGAGGTCAAGAACAAGAAGAGGTTCATTTCCTCCTCCCATTTCTTGTATAGGTAGGAGTGGGAAGCCCTGGGTGTGCTTTAAATCATACAGAGAAGATGGCAGGTTTATCCTTAAGGAGATACGGATACCGACTCAGGAATTCATGCATGCATGTCGGGAAAATGGACGTTTGAGATTGCAATTCATCCAATCTGATGATGAAATCGATGATATTCTTGAAGACGAGGAGGAAGAGGGAGAAGATGAATACGAGGAGGAAGAGGGAGAAGATGAAGAGAGGACCAAGGAAATCAATGAGGAGGGACGAGAAAATGGAGATGAGAATGTAGAGATCAGCAAATGCGATGTCTAAGGTAGCTCATAATATAGAGCTAGGAAAATTCTCAATAGAGGCCTTTTATTTTGCATTTCAAGCACAGGAGAATTTTAGATTTTATTCTTCTTTTCTTTATTATGCAAATAAAGTTCTTCCCCTTTTCTTGGTCCCTTTGGGTCTGTAAGATTCTGTAATGTATCTCAGAGGATACATTGACTTTAGTCCTCTTTTCCAGTCATCTGAATGTTGAAATGTCTAAAATTTTCTTCAATACCTAAAATTTGAGGAATAGGGCACGTCCAAAATGACCATTCTAGGGATCAATTGATATCAGACAAATTTGGTATGTATTTGAACATGTACACAGAGGTGCACATTTGGTACTTATTACCTTGACTTCTACAAAACTACCAGTACTCCTAGTAGCACTGAGCTCAAGCCAAGAGAAGTTTTAGCTTGAGGGAGTCGAGCCGAGGCCAAAGAAAGTGGAGAGGAAAAAGACACGAACAAAGGAGGTGCAACGGAGATGTTTTTTAGGAAACATAAACTTCTTTCCTCACTAAGCAATGCATCTAGCTAATGGAAGATGTTGAAGAGGGCTGAATTTGACAAAAGAAGACACTTCATATTCGAAACATGACTTTCTACCGAATGCAGACAAGTTTTTCCAGATGATAAAGAAAAGCAGAACGGATTCTTGCCAATTGGTTGATGGTTATGCATCGCAAATCATTAGCATTCTAGATATTTAGCCCACCTGTAAAGTTCTGGAAATAAACATCTAGCTATATGTCCCCTATTAAATTTTCCAGTAAACTAAAGCGGTCACTTCTTTCTTTCTACGTGGTGTGATACCTCCTCAGACCTCGAGATAACTTAAAACCTTAATTTCGAGTTGCCCAATGAGGTGTTGTCTTATGTAAGTCATCACTATGCACTATTTACATACTAGTGCAATGATATAAAGAAACTGAAGGCGTTATGAGGGATAATATTAATCACAAAACTTCTAGAACGATTGCATAGCATCGATCATGTATAATCCTCCAGACAATTATAGGTCACGGATCAAGGATGTATGGGCAACAATAATAATACAAATATGAACAAAATTGATATTCTACAAATGAGACAGAACCTGAGGCTACTAAGCTTCCAAGTGGCTACAGAATTCACCCATGCTCGGTGACAACTTGGGGTTATCAATTCTTGAAGGGGGAACATCACCATATCCATTGAAGGATCTTTCTGCTAAGGTTCCATCAGAAGATTGTCATTTTTTGTGGAGATAAAGTAGAAACTTAATCCATTTTATCCTGGTATCAAATGGAATATCCTGACGATATTAAACTACAAAAAAGAAAAGTGATTGAAATCATACATTTTACGACATATAGCATCTTAAGGACAAAGGGTATTTAGAATCACCAGTCACAATCCAACTACCAAAGCGGGGGTCTGGGAAAAGATACTATGAGCCAGTTGATATGGCTAGCTAATTTGAAAGAGATTTTCGTGATACCCACTCGAAGAATTATCCATGACCTTGGGAGATGGTAGCTTCTAGAATGAGATTCTCTGAAGGTGGAAGATTTTTTATTTACAAAAAATACAAAATATCGAAAAGACTATTGATAATGATTAATGTCATTTCTCAAGCATCCGCCAGATTGATGTTCTAACATATGGTCCTCAATTCAGATAGGGAACCATAAATTTCCCCACCAGCAATATGAAATGCGCATAACAGTCAACCGGAAAGTACTAATAAATCACTTAGATATGTTGCTGCCATCTAAGGTCAAAAGAACCTTGTATAAATCTAGACGCCGATCACGAAATACCCCCCAGCTATATCTCTTAGATTTAATTTTATCTAGATCAAATTCAGCGACAAGAACTGCTTCCTCTTTATCATCGGCAGAGGCAACTATTTCTCCTGTGGGCCCTGTTCATCAAAGCAGCAAGCTCAGAAGTCCTTACGTGTGAACGTTGTGTTGCATATTTCAACTTTGCAAATTCTAGCCAATCTTAAACAGCTTACCTGCTATGAATGAATTCCCGTAGAATGTGATCTCACTTTCGCCATTTTCTGTCTCAATTATCTCCTTTCCTATTCGGTTTGAAGCAACTAAAGGTACCTGAACATATTTATGTCTTATAAATCGCTTTTCCAAGATAAGTTATCCTGATGACAATAACGTAAAATGCAAATTGATATAAAAAAGGTTACGTTCCCCGAAGTACACAGCATTGTTTAGAAAAACTATTTGCGGGTTATGCCTCAGATCTTGAATCGTGAGGTTTCAATAAAATGTCTAAATCCCCAGTTGCCACTGTCAGGCTTACGACTAAGGTATTTGACTGTTTATCAGGCATATTCTGGACATTATATAAGTGGCCTTCACTTTATGGAATCTTTTATAATATTCTGATTTATTTTATGTTTGTTTGCATCTTTAACTTTTATCTTTGAAATGTGTATTATTAGTGGATCTTTCTTTCCCTTATCAAGCCAATCATGATTGGCAATGTGCATCGCAAATACATATAAAGGGATTCTAAGAAGTCAATATGATCAACTGAGCCAAACACAATTAGCAAAGTGCAATAGAAAGATATAAAAGCAAGCCAGGCTCTATTCGCTGGAAAGTGAGCTGAGTGCGAGCCTGCTTGCTTTTTCCAAATTTGGAGCAAGGATTTAGGCTGTAATTTGTAGCCAATTCATCAGGCCATAAAGCTAGCCAGCTTGCATGACATCCCCATGCAAGAGATGCTAGCTCAGGTTGGGCTTGCCCAATCAGGCAGTAGCCACAGGTGCAAAGCACATAGTTTATATAGAAATACCCCTTCCTGTTTCAAGTTTCAGAAGACGTGGTTAATATGGCATCAGAAATGGGAGATCGGAGTACAAGTTTCATTGCTAACTATTTATGAAAATTGCACACATGTTAACATTTTATTGGGGAAAAAAATGAAGTCAGTACATAGGGGGCAAGTCAATCATTTAGTATGTCCCCTTCTCTAGAATGTTAAAGCTTTTGATGAAATAATTCAAAAAATAATCATATGATACCCTGGTGAAATTTGTTATATATACTTATAATTCACGAATTAATTAAGTTAGCCACTTACCACATTAGCTCCAGCATGCCCCTGCATCACCCGCCTCCAGTGATCTCGAGAATCTAGGACATCATCCTGAGGTTCGGAACCAATAGCAGTGGGGTAGAATAGTATTTCTGCACCTTGAAGTGCCAGAGCACGAGCTGCCTCTGGAAACCACTGATCCCAGCAAATTCCTGATGAGGGAACAAGCATGAGTGAGGTCTACTGAATTACAGAAAGAAAGGGATTCTGTTTTCATCCATAAGTCATGGTAAGTTTTTCGTTAAGCTTAACTCTGTGAAAGAACTTTGAAAGTCAGTTTATATTACCTTTAACATCGACGATTTAAAATAGGAAATATAGAATGTGAGACAGAAGAGAAAAAATCTTACCTACTCCAATTTTGGCAAATTTTGTTTGGAATACCTGTCAATAGATATTACAAGTCATTGAACAATAAGGGCTGAAATAACAATATATTGAAGATGCAATCTATGGACTTCAAACTCATCAACACTAACCTTGAAACCAGTGTCACCTGGATTGAAGTAAAATTTCTCCTGGTATCCTGGAAGAAATAATAGGTTGATGTACTTTAATATGATCACAGAATCTACAAAATTAGATACAGGCTTCCAAAGTCAAGATACCTGGCCCATCTGGGATATGGGACTTTCTATAAAGTCCCAGATCAGTCCCATCAGCATCAATTACGGCTACTGAATTATAATGTGCATTGTTTGCCTCCTCAAAGAAGCTAACCGGTATTACTACTCCCAATTCTTTTGCGAGATTCTGCATCCTGTAAACAACAAGTTTAGCCACTCAGTTCTGTTGAAGTCAATATCCATATTTTAAAGCGAAATGTTTGAGCATTCTAACCTCAGTATTGTGGGGTGATCCTTGTAAGGTTTAGCTCGCTGAAAGAAATCCTCCCTTTGTGCTTGACAAAAGTAATAACCCTCAAATAATTCCTGAAACAACGAATATTATAATGGAAGACTATAGACTGAAAAGAATAATTGAGGCAATGACGAGTTAGGTGGTTGAACATGTCTTGCATAGACTAGAAGAAGCTAAATAACAATCTTAGTAGAACATGTCATGAGAGGAAGTAATAAATCTAAATAACATGGTCTTAGACAGCGCTAAAGATATGATTTCGTGCGATCATTTGGTAAATGTTTAAGACGGATCAGATGTAGCTGTAGAAAATGATGTGGGATGACTAACCCCAAATTTATTGGAAAGAACAATTCCCAGAGAATCACTAGAAGTAGTCTGTTTCCAATCCAATACCCAAATGTGACACCTAACACAAACAGCAACTCTTGTTCATCTGTCCCAGAGTTCCTTGTTACATAGTTAGAAATCTTTTCTTTTAGACAAGTCTAGACACGGATAAGCATAGCACAGAGAAGGAAATGAAATTTCTTCTTCTTTTTCCCCCTTCAATTTACCTTTTCTAAATGTTTGGCGGAAGAATAAATTGAACTAAATATGAGGACTAACAAACCAACTTTCATTGCAAGCATACCCTAGTTCTTATTAAACCAATGTCTATGTCA
The DNA here is from genome assembly GCA_963692815.1 of Nyctanthes arbor-tristis. Taxonomy (NCBI): domain Eukaryota; kingdom Viridiplantae; phylum Streptophyta; class Magnoliopsida; order Lamiales; family Oleaceae; genus Nyctanthes; species Nyctanthes arbor-tristis. The sequence continues at coordinate 54,374 of CAVNYN010233871.1, forward strand.
CGCTCAAGTCATCCTCATTTCCAGCCATCTTTTCAAGTTGGACTTCATTTATAACTAAATAAAACTGTTCCTGTTCGATAAATTGACTACAATTAGCATATTTTATGTCATCCTTTCACTCAGTCTACTATTGAACTTCTATAAGAAAGAAGCATCTAAACTCCGTTTATCCTTAGCTCACAGTGCTGCACATCCAACTCACGGCTATTTGACCCCAAAATCATGACCAATTCTGCTTTTTTCTTATATATACCATGCCTTTTAGTCATTTGTGTGTACCAAAATTTCTTGGTCCTTGGACATTTGTGTGCACCAAAATTTCTTGGTCCTTGGAAGTAAGGGCAAACACTTGCCACATGTCGTTCCATACTTAACGAGCTCCATGAGGAATAACTGGAGGAAGAAAAGGGCACATGGCATATCATTTTTGTATCTGTACGACATAATTTTAGGTCTTCGGAGCATAACTTATAATCAAGAGAAAAATGGGAAATTATAATTACTTTTCCCTTATCAGTGTAAGTCACTGTCAGGAAGCTCTGGTTTTATACAACATAGAGAGGCCCAAATTACAATCTTGAGAGCAAACCAAAATTTTAAGGGAAAAACTCATCTCAAATAGGTGGAAGAAATGGGCCAAATTCATCAAGGGTGAAATCTTTTTATCAACCCCCAACCCCCCATCCCCCCCCCCCACAAAAAAATAAAATAAAATAAAATAAAATAAAATAAAATAAAATGAAAGGAAGATTACTCCCCCATCTTCTACCCTACATAAACACAAGGCGAAAACCCAAATATGAGTTCCCCCCTACACGAGCTTTGTGCTAAAGACATAGCCAAGTCACGTCTAGCCTAGGAGAGGCTGCCTATGTTAACACTGTCATCACATGGCTAGTAGGCCATGTTGATTGGCGGGAATCCAGAGTCTAAAGTCTATAGTCCAGAAATTTCATATTGGATTCAAATAGTTGACACAAATTCTAACTTCCCTACACACTTCAGAATCGTTTTGGAGGTACAATATGTTCATTTATTTAGATTATTATAAAAATTAGAACCTAAAATATAATTCACGAAACCAACAATTTTTATTGAAACTGAATCCTTAGGGATCAATTTGGAGTACGGATATACAAATTAATTCATGTTATTATAATGACCTTATCTCTTATCATGATTGCATCTAACATTCAATAAAATATTCCTTTTTTCTTTTATATTTATGGCTGAGGCTTTATTGAGTGTGGAAAACTATAACCAAGATTAAACCTGTTGCAAACAATGACATTTCCGACAAATTTCCATCTGCCTAAGGAGAAACCAAAACATAATTTTACAAAAGAAAAAAAATCATTAGATCAAGTAAGTGATGTCCAGAGCTAGAAAAGGTATGTTAATACCAGAATACTCATTTCAGAAGCTGATTCATTACTTTAAAGAACACGGACCTGTATAAGAATGATCTTTGCACCCTTTTGATGAGCTGCTCTAACCAATCTGCATCAACATACTCTTAATGACAACCAATGCAAATATAAAATACTTTATATTTGAAACCCAACAAGAGAATCTATTAAAGACGAGCTTGTCTAACTGTAAGTTTGTAAAGTCGTACATTCGACCAAAAAGAAGCGAACTTTCTGAGCTTAGGCAAACCTGCTCTGTTCTAAGTTCCCAAAGCAATGGAAACTCAAAAAGGTAAGAAATTTTTGTTCACAGATTATTCGTTTCTCGTCCTTTCATTTTTTTCAGCTCAATTTTTCTTGAACAGAGTTAAACCTCGACACCAGGAAATGGAGAAACCAATTCTAAGAGATTCATACCTCTCCGCAGTATCGACGTTTGTGGAAACATCATCGGTGCAGGCAAACTGTAGAGCGGAGACCATAACCACTCTGCTTTTCGCCATTTTTGATTTGGATTCCCTTCCCGGAAGGATTCAAATTGATTGACCAACACGAGTCAGCCAACGTTGAACCAATTGATAGGGTAGGTAGCTCTTTTCCCCTTACTCTTTCAAATTTTCGCCCTTTGCCATTTTGTAATTTAAAATTAAACAACTTGTGTTTCGTTGGACCACCTAACTATATTATAATCAAGATTATAATTTATCACACGATATCATTTTATTAATTTCACTTTTTTTAAAAAGTGAAAAAGTAAAAGTCAAACAGTAATTGTTTATTTTTTACAAAAACAATCAATCAAATAATGTCACGTAGCAGATTATAATCGAACGAAATAATCTACTAGTTATCAAACACTTTCAAAAAAAAAAAAAAAAGATAACTACGTGGTATTCCTTTTTAATTTTTTTCCCCTTTGGTGTAGGTAGATTGTAGTGATTTTCTAAGAAAACCTCAACTCCCCTTACGGAACTCAAACTGCCACGTGACTGTACAACATTAAGAGTTGGTGATTAGAACTGAAACAAAAATTAAAATATAATTATGCTTATGCTTTTACATTGAAAAAAAAAATTCTAATATAACAAACATCGAACTATGATAAATTATTATTAGATTATTAAAAAATAGAGATAACACTATAGTGATTGATTAAATTAATAAGTGGAGGATAATGTCTGTTTCAAAGATAAAAAATAAAAAAATTGGAGGACAATGTTTATAATTGACATTGCTATTGATTATGTCAAGTATTTAATCCGCCACGTTAATATCTTTTTTGCGAACCCGTAATATAATGTTTCTTAGAAATTGTCACTCATAACGCTTTTAATATTACTTCTTCCGTCTCAAATATATTCAGTTTTCCCTTTTAGAATGTCTAAAATGCATAGCTGTGTTTCTAATTTGAATAGTTATTTGTCTTTTTACCAAAAACACTCATTATTTAATGTCTATTAATGACTATTTTTATGAGGGTATATTGAAAAATTATTTGTAAATTTTGCATTTCCGATAAATTGTCTTAATCTTATAGAACAATAAACAGTATTTATAAGGTTGAGTAGTAGATCTGGAAATCGGAAACCAGAAACCCGACCCATTAAACCCGCTATGAGTTGGGTTGAGTAGGGTAAAGGGGGAACGGGTCGGGTAGTGGGTTGAAAATGGATATGGGTTGGGAGTTGAACCTTCTTAACCCGACCAGAGTTACCCTATCGGGTTCAACTCGATTTGTTTATTTATTTATTATTTTTTCCTGTGTTTGCCATTTGAATATTTCATTTGGCAATTTGACACAAAGTAAAAGGCTAAAAGCTTATACAACAATTACTCATTTGTCATTTTCCTTGAGTTTAGTCTCCTCAATATTTTTCTAGTGTTTGAGTTGGTGTACTTGGATCACTTGTGGGTGTGATTTTACTTTCATACGCGTTTTTCCTTTTTATTGACATTTATTAAGCTTGAATTACATTAAAATATGCCAAAAGAAAGATTAATTAAATCGGCTTCCTTTTTTCCCCCATTTTAGGCCTGTTGCAGTATAGGGACGCCCCCAAACCGCGAACCCGAGTTAGGTTTCAAAACCGAACCGGCCAAAAAACTAAAACCCAACTAACTGTCGGGTCGGGAGCATACTCGACTCACTTGACCCGATCTCCAACCTTATTATATATATATGTATGTATATAAGATGGAGTACAAGTTATTATAAGTTAAAAAATTTCATGAATATAAACTCAGGTTAATTCTCAAAAAATCATCATCATTTTTCATTGCACAAACCCATCACAACACACACAAACATGTATAATGTATTCATTACAATACAATGGTAGCAAAAAGTTTCCATTCCCGTGCTAGCTAATGGTATTAGAAACTTTTTGTACACTCAAAAATATTCGAGCGGCATCAGTTAACAAAGATTTCCATTTCCGATTTATTTTCCTGATCAATTACATCAAGAAACAAAGGATCCACAGTCACGTGACTATCCACGTGCACCTTGAACTTGTGGTTCCACCACAGCACCTTCGCCGTCCCCTCGATATCTACCGCCGAATCCAGCACCATCTCCCGGCGGCCCACGTCCGACAGGAATTTCTTGGCGTGGTGGGCCAGCTGCATCCCGCTGAGCCTCGCCGGAAGACGCAGCAGCTGGCAGGACCGCGCCGGCTGGGAGCCGGCCTTCACCGGAGCCGACCCCAGGAGCGACCCGCCGTAGTAGATGGACATCTCGGTGGAGGAGTAGTGGATTGGGACGACATTCGGGTTGGTGACGTGCACAGTCAGGATCATCTCAGCGTCGAGCACCGGGAAGTTGAGCTTGAAGGAAGTGAGGTCGAGAGAGATTAAGTAGAAAGTGGGATCGCGGGGCTTCGAGGAGATGACCCAGCTGGCCGCGGTGGCGGCCGCTGCCCCTAACATGGCGGAGCTCCAGCTGAACTTGCCGTTCTTGTTTTTCCCCATGATGGGCCCTTTCTTGTCTTGCAGAAAATGGGGAGAACTTCAAAGACAGGATTTTTGTTCTAAAACTTTCAGGCCATTGGCTGGGGAAGAATAGCAGATGGGGGACAGTTTGGGTTAGTGTAATGACCTTTTTGGACTCCGGAAGTTTTGATTTATTCGGCTTATGATGGGGATGGTTTTGGTAATTTTCAATGTGTCACACCAAGATTGTTAGGACAAATTTGAGAGAATTGAAAGTGGAATGTGGTTAATGGTTATACTATTACTTTGGCACTAAAATCACGTGTGATTTTTTTGGTGGAAGGTCACATTCACTTTTGAACAACTATATAGAGGAAGGTGGTGCGTTCATTCAATGAAAAATTATTATCTAATTGGGAGGTTCAATCTATTCAACGAGAAATACTCATCTCAAATTTTAAAGTAGAAATTTGAGTCGTGAGACGAACCCGTCCTCATTGGATAAAGATAAAGTATCCCTTCATTGACCAATTTGCACCACGTTGAGCACTGGAGTCACACAACTTTCCGAATAACTTGTGGCTGCTGAAATGACTCAAATCCATGTTCACTTTTTGGAGGAATTAATGAATATGGATCGCTTGCTTGGACCATCCATGTTCAATATTTTTTCAACACAAAGAAAATTAACACTAATTTTCTGGTTAAGTCACATATTAGCCTTTCCTTTACCTGTAGAACACAGACTCTTTATTAGAACCGCATTGCTGCTTGAATGAATACAAAAAACAAACATAAATAGAATGCCAAAAAATCAATAGAAGCAGCATCAACTCGAATCTTGAGACAAATCCTCAGATCAGGCCTTGGGTGCAAGACCTGCCTTGAGCTTCTGGATAGTAGCCACGTCGGTTTTGAAGGATTTGGCAAGAACTGAATCATCAACACGGGAGCCAAACAAAGTGGTGGGAGGTGATCGATACCGTGCCTGCATTTGCACTACCAAAAGCAGAAACCGCGATGGCAGGTTACTGCAGTACCGCCAGTGAAACGCTCTGGCCATCCAGGGCCGGGAATTCCTTTTTGCTAGCTTTTGTCACTGTGAAACTCGGAGGGACGGTATAAACAAATCCACGCAGGCCAGTAAAGGTAAAGAACGCCCCATCCGGTCCATTCACTTCTGGTGGGACTATGAAGTCAGATAAGATATCAGGATCGCTTCCTTGGGCCATCCAAGAAGTGGTAAAGATTGCTAGAAATCCTAATACTAAATGTTTCTTCACTAGGAATAAAGCGAATGAAGCCATTGTAGATAACTGTAAGTTAGCTCGATTAAGACAATACAACGAGGTGACTTGCTTGTCTAATTTATGATGTCTACCAGCAGCTTCATCCCAAATAATCCGAGCTGGCGGTGTATTAGCCAGCTATATGCCTTGATATTCACTAAGCACATAAAGTTCTTCAGTCTCATCAGTACCAGGTATATCTGCTATTTGTGCTTTGATTCGACAAAGTTTGTAAAATCCTCGGACTCATATGTTTGTTTTTTCCTCACTATTAGTTCCTAAACTTATTCTGCCTGGAGCCACTTTTTTGCTTTGACATTGCAAGGAAAGGAAAGCAATGCTGAAATTGGAGAGGTTTAAAACTAGAAAATGGGATAATCCCTTGGTGTGTCATAAAATGTTTTTCCCCCTACATTCCCGGCCTGCAAGCAGCATTGGAGTAAACTCCCAACACAATTCAAAATCACTTTTTGTAGTTTCCACGGCAAAGTGCACTGATGTGTACAATGAGAAAGAAAATCAACACTCTGTTTCTGACCTGGATATTGGGATGTATTCAAATGGAAAGAAACAAAAAATCAAGTGCAACAATATATAAAACATACTCCATTTACAAGAAAAGCCTGTTGTTTCACATCCATCCTGTCGATATCTAAATAGCAGGCCATTGGAGTGTGCAAACTCCTTAGCTCAAAAGCTCGACAGCTATAAATAAGGCCTAAAGTTCCCACCAAACATCATCCATAAGATAACAATTGTATCAATGGCTTACAGCAGAAGGATATTCTTCCTAGCAGTGGCTTCACTGGCCATAGTCAAAATGGTTATGGCTGGAGATCCTGATATTCTCACAGACTTTGTGTTGCCGCCAAATTCAACAGACCCCGATGGCAACTTCTTTACCTTCACTGGGATGAGAGTCCTCGTTGGGGCTCCACCTCCCCCAGTTTTCAAAGTCTTGAAAGCAAGCATGGCAGAATTCCCCGCCCTCAATGGCCAGAGTGTTTCCTATGCCGTCCTCCTCTACCCCGCTGGTTCTGTCAACCCGTTCCACACACCCCCCCGGTAGGCTGAGCTCCTCTTTCTTGCTCAGGGGGTGCTTGAGGTTGGATTTTTGGACACCACAAACAAGCTTTTCAGTCAAACTCTCCAGCCTGGTGACCTCTTTTTGTTCCCTAAGGGACTAGTCCATTTCCAGTACAATGCTGATCCCAAAGTTCCTGCTTTGGCTATTTCCGGCTTTGGGAGTTCAAATGCCGGAACTGTATCCCTCCCCAACACTCTGTTCAACACCAGCATTGATGACACTGCATTGGCTCTTTCCTTCAAAACTGATGTTGCTACCATCCAGAAGCTCAAGGCAGGCCTCGCACCCAAGTAATAACTAGATTATTAGTAATAATTTCTCCATGGTATAGAAAATATGAGGCTCTCTTGTTCTTTTCTTATTGGTTTGTTCAACTTTCTAAATAAACTTTTGTCCTCCATCAGACAGTGAGAATGAAATAAAGAATTCCTATCATCATCTACAGGACCTTCTTTGCATTGTTTAATTTTGTTCAAATTCTGCTATTTGTACTTTTACTTGTCGGGTACCTCGTATAACAATTACAGTTGATAGAAAAGTCTAGTTGTAATTGTTAAAACTTTTTTTTTTCCTTTTAAACTTCCTAGTAAATTATGTCACAGGTCTAATTACAACTGGGGTCCGAACGAGATCGGAAGATTTAAACTCTATTATGCTATTTTCAAATATGTGCTTCTCTTGTTATATACTGATTACTGACTAACGGCTATCTTGCCAACTATAAAATATGACCTCCATGCTAATGTCTGATTCTGATATAAACTATTCTTTTTATATACTGATGGCCATCTTACCAAATATAAAATATGACCTACAAGAAATGGCACGATCAAGAACTGACATTTGAGTTATGTTCATCTCACAAGTTCAACGTGTAAGACGAAAGATGAGATATGGATTATAACAGCCGCAATGAGAAGCGCATAGTTTGCCAGTGAGTACGTTTCGTGTTTGCCCCTTTCTTCTCTTAGTAAGTGGCTTATGGTGAAGATTTTGCAATAAACTCTAGTAAATAATACAATTTAAGAATATCAAAAAGAAATTTGTAACTTGATCAATGAAATAAATTTTAAATTTTATTCCATTTTTCCTGTTCTACCATCGGCATTTCATTATTTGTGAAAGAATGGAGATTGGAGAATAGAAGACAGATGCGGTGTCCCAAGGGTTGAACAGGGTTAATGTGAAATGACTGGAATTTCGACTTGAGACTGATGGAGATGTTAGTATGGTTGAGTTGAAACCAAGCTTTAACAACACTCAAAAGCCAAAAGGACTGCCGAGTAGCAGCATTTGAAACTACAAAATGACTTTTCTAGTTATTCGAATTGTTTTATATTGTTATTAGGCTAATGAAGTTCTTAAAAGATCCACGTGGCTTACTCCAACTCACAGTCTTTCCTATTCAGCAGTTCACTGCAATTTAGATTATTTTTCATTGTTTGAAACTACAAAAGATAATACTGCATTTTGGAGGGAGTTTATTTCGATGCTGCTTGGGACTGCTTTCTTACGAAACACAAATTTCTGATCATATACCTGTCGATTGATGATACTGAAGAACATCAGTTTAGTGAAAATAAAGGCATAGCCGGCCATTGAACTGCAATTCAGCCAAATTTGGAATGGAGCTGCTGCCTGATATTTACACTATAAATGATTATAGGCAAGTTTAATCATCAAAAGGAACTGCCTAACCATTGTTCCCATCTGATAACTTTACCAAATTAGATTAACAACGGCTTCATTTTTAGCAGAACATATTTTACTACTTGGCTTTCTAGCCTTCTTCGCCATGTCTTGGAATGGACAAGCAAGTGATCCTGATATTTTATTTGACTTCATAGTCCAACCAAATCCTTGTCTTCCACACATTCCAATCCAATTCATGTCAGTGCAGTTCCAATGAAATTTCTGATGCTATATAGATCAACCGAAGCACAGTATATGACTAAGTCAGAAAGTTCTTAAATAGATTTCCTACTAATATTTTAGAGATTTAGTCTTGAGCACTATGAATATATTAACACAATTTTTCGAATGAACTGTTGGAATTCTAAATCACTTTTTTCTGGTCGAATCACTTATTGAATATCTACTTTTGTTTGTCTGTAAAACACAGACTCCTTATTAGAATTTAGAATCACATTGCTGCTTGAATGAATACAAAAACAAACATAGATAATATTCGTAGAAAGCCAAGAAATCAGCAAAATAGAAATCAACTTGAACTTCAGATTAGGCCTCGGTGGGACTATCTTGAAGTCGAATAAAATGTCAGCATGACCATTCAAGAAGTGGAAAAGATTGCTAGAAATCCCTTAATATTGGCCTAGTGTTTCTTCACTAGAAATAAAGAGAATGAGGAGGACATTGTTGATAACTGTAAAGTTGGCTCTGACTAAGCCAATACAACGAGGTGACTGGCTCAACTGATTTATATAATGTCTACAAGCAGCTACGTCCCAAATAATCCGTGCTGGGGGTAGATCAGCCAGCTATGCCTTGATATTCACTGAGCACATAAAGTTCTTAAGTTTCATCAGTACCAGGTATATCCGCTATTTGTGCTTTGGTTTGGCAAATTTTGTAAAATTGTTTTATTCTTATGTCTGTCTTTTGCTGTCTGGAGCCATTTTCTTGCCTTGATATTGCAAAAAAGAAAAAAGGAAAAAAAAGGGAAAGCGACGTTGAAATTCTAAGGTTTAAAAGTTATAAAAACGAATAACTCCCTGGTGTGTTCTAAAATATTATTATTTTTTCTACTATTCTGGCCTGTAAACAGCATTGGAGTAAACTCCCAACAGAATCTAAAATCAGTGTTTGTAGTTTCCCCAACAAACTGCTGACTGCAGACTGCAGTTATGTGTACAATGAGAAAGAAAATCAGCACTCTGATTTGACAGGGATATCGGGACATACTTGAAGGGGAAGAAAACAAAATGAAATGTAACAATATAGAACATAGTCTATTTACAAGAAAAGCCAGTTGTTTTGTATCCAAGATATCCATTTAGCCGGCCATCGACGTGTGCAAACTCCTTAGCTCAAAAGGCTCGATTGCTATAAATAAGGCCAGAATTCCCACCAAAGATCATCCAACTTAGTGCTATATCCATAAGATAACAGTTGAATCAATGGCTTACAGCAGAAAGATATTCTTACTAGCAGTGGCTTCACTGACCATAGCCCAAATGGTTATGGCTGGAGATCCTGATATTCTCACAGACTTTGTGTTGCCGCCAAATTCAACAGACCCCGATGGCAACTTCTTTACCTTCACCGGGATGAGAGTCCTCGTTGGGGCTCCACCTCCCCCAGTTTTCAAAGTTATGAAAGCAAGCATGGCAGAGTTCCCTGCCCTCAATGGCCAGAGTGTTTCCTATGCCGTCCTTATCTACCCAGCTGGTTCTGTCAACCCGGTCCACACACACCCACGGTCGGCTGAGCTCCTCTTTCTTGCTCAGGGCGTGCTCGAGGTCGGATTTGTGGACACTACAAACAAGCTTTTCAGTCAAACACTGCAGCCTGGTGACCTCTTTGTGTTCCCTAAGGGACTAGTCCATTTCCAGTACAATGCTGATCCCAAAGTTCCTGCTTTGGCTATTTCTGCCTTTGGGAGCTCGAATGCTGGAACCGTCTCCCTACCCAACACTCTGTTCAACACCAGCATTGATGACACTGCATTGGCTCTTTCCTTCAAAACTGATGTTGCTACCATCCAGAAGCTCAAGGCAGGCCTTGCACCCAAGTAACTAGATTATTAGCAATAATTTCTCCATGGTTTGGAAGTCTATGACTCATGAAACTCCAGTGTTTTCTTATTTTTTTGTTCAACTTTTTTCAATAAATGTTTGTCCTTCATCACTAAGAATAAAAGAAATAACTGTTTATCAATGTCCTCCTTTGATGGTTTAATTTTGTGTCAATTATGCCATAATAATAATAATACTTTTATTTAAGAGAAGCCATAGTACTTTTATTTGTTATTAGGTTCCTTTGTCTAACAATTACAGTTGGTTTTTTCTTTTGCTTTTTTTTTTAAATAAAAAAAAGGTTATATTGAAATGATATAAGAATAATACTAAGTAGTACTAGTGGTGCTAAGCTCCAGTCTAAGTAGCAACATATGTGGTATTAAATGATAAGTGGAGTTATATGTATGAGCATGTAATCCACTTGATTTAACTTATCATTTAATGTCACTTTCATGTGAACGGGTGCTGAGCACTAATGATGCTATAAGGCATAACTCTTGACAAAAGTTAAAAAAAAAAAAAATGTTCATGCATGCATGCTATTCTCAGATTATACTATATATATTCTTGTTATATGCTAACTAAAGGCCATATTGCCAACCATATGACCTACAAGAAATGACATATGAAGAGTTCAATGTGTAAACGGAATTGTTTAATTTTATCACTTTTAGACGGTCATGCACAAATAACAATGATTTTTGGATTATAACTACTTCAATGATGTCTAACATCAGAAATTATTCCGTTGCTGGGAGATTTCAGCAAAACATTAGATCTTTCAAATTGTGATGGAAGTGACAAAAGGGCAATTACAACAAAATTAAGATTAGTGACATAATTAAAAGAAAATTAAAGTATAATAAACCCAATTAAAAGTTAAGCCAAAGGATAACGGTGTCGCCTAAAAATGTAATGTAAATAATAAAAAATAAAAATATCAGCGAGCCGATCCATAAATTCAACGGTTGGATTGAAGTATCCGGAGAGGAGGTTGTATTCCATACGACGATTTCCTAATGCATAGGATTCCTCCCATCTTGGACTCATATACATTCGTCCGTCCGTCCCATCAATTCCACCTCACTCTACCCCAAACCCCCCCCCCCATCAGACACCGACCGCTTCCATGGAGCCAAAGTATGGCGGCGCCGCCCGGACCTACCCCGATCATCACGGCAGAGCCCTCTCCTCCGACAGATTCCTCGGAGTATTCGAACCCCAAATCGACGTGTGCTCTTCCGATCTCTCTTTCGAGCTTACCGAGCACGAAATCTTCGACACCCCCTCCGAGTCCTCCTCCCCGTCTCCGGTTCGAAGCCCAAATTTGGACGACCAATTACACAACCACAGTAATTTTGGCATCTTAGCAGCCCTGCCCGGTGGAATTAGCGAGTTCAGAACTCGACCCAATTCCGAAACCAGGGCCGTCTTCAACCACAAGGCCTCCACATCTGCGTCGCTTGCTTCCTCTCTGTCTTCTTCTCCTGCCTCGTCCTCTTCGTCTCGAATTATGATCCCTGCAATTCCGAAGAGGCCCAAGTCGCAGGCCGATAAGAAGCGGTTTTACCACCAATCGGCACCGGTGAATGTTCCGATATTACCGGCCGCAATGCAAAGGAGACGGAAGGAGCTTTACGATGTGGTTGATGAAGCTGAGGAGGAGGGGGAGGAGGATGAAAATGAGGTGGTTGTGCCGCCTCACGAGATTGTGGCATCCAGGGACTCGCCCATGTTGGCGTGCTCTGTCCTTGAGGGCGCTGGTCGAACACTCAAAGGTCGAGATCTAAGGCAGGTGCGCAATGCTGTTTGGCGAAAGACAGGTTTCCTCGATTAATTTAATTTATATTACACCTTTCTATTTGTAAATATTAGGGAATGCGGTCTGCGTCTGTTCAATAATATGATGGTCTTGTATATAAGTAGTGGACACATTGTATATTTTATGCCAACCAGATTGATACCCAATATACATTTGTGTTTCTTTTCTATTGAATTCTATCTCTCTTATGCGGTTCTTTCTTCCTACTCTGGATGCTTTAGTACTGAAGTTTGGGTTATAAATGGCATTAGATTACTTTTAACCTTTTAACATTAATATTTGTTGAGATAAGAACATTAGTCTTGGGAAGTTTGTAGTGCGTAATTTGGAGGTACTTTAGTGTGTGGTAGAATTTGATGGACAAGACTTCAATTGACACAAAAAATGTTTTTGGCTTTCAACTAGTTATTTTAGCAAATGTTAGTTGCAATTGGAAAAAAAAAAAGAATTGATAGTTAACAGACCCGTTGCTGGGCGTTGGTGAGGGATAGCAACCCTCTGCTGCTGCTAACCCTGTTTCAAAAAGAAATCCTTTTTTATGAGTTGAAAAATTAGAAAAGAGATTTTTAGTGTTTCGGCTAGGGGTCGTCAAGTTTCAGCTACCCTTTCCACCATCTTCTAGCTACTCCCCTTGGCTGCATATAAATTTTTAGCAATTACATCGATCTTTTTCTTTAGAATTATTCATTTCATACTTGATACACACTGTAAGTTCTTACTGTTTTTACTAGTTAGAGCGACTGAGCATGAGTGCTATATATGTCTCGTCCAATTAAGCTGGCTTTGGGAAGGGCAAATAGAGACACAACATATCAAGTGCTACAGTTTATGCCCTTGAAGTTTGTACATATTAGTGTTACTAATATGCAGGGGGCTTGGTCCCCAGTAGCCAGTTTAATGTCTGTCGAAATTACAGGAAGAAAAAGCAACTGTATTTCTTAATCATTGAAGTTATGTTAGAAATCAGAATGTAAATTTTAACAATGAGTACAATTCGTCTAGGTTATATGTTATGTTGGCCTTATAAATAACTGATTGCAATTACCATTGTTGTGGGATTGTCAATAGCTTAAATGAGTGAGAACTGATTTCTTTCATAAACTAAGGTCCACATTAAGAAATTACACAATATCCTTCTTAATGCTTTGTTGTTTCCTGAAGGATAACCAAATGGTAAAATTCTTGAAATGACTGGCAGAGCTGTTCAATGGCCCCCCTCGCCCAGTTCCTCTGAATTTTCAATGCAGATTTTGATGGGGATCAAATGGCTGTTCATGTACCTTTATCTTTGAAGGATCAATATGGCTCGGATTTAAGATAACTGCAAATTTTGCAATACGAGAGAGGGTGTATATACATGTAACAATCAGTTGATTCCAAGTTTAGTCAAACTCCGAGAATTACTATAACCATGCAGTGTCGTAAAATATTAGAAACTGGAAGGAATGTCTTGATGTGATGAAGACAAATAAAGTTATGAACATTGTGCTTACAGAAATACATAAGAAACATGTGGAACTTAATGTTTTCACTTTAAAGAACTGACATGACATAGCAATATCATAAGTATCCTCAGGCCTTCTTAAAGTCTGTTTGCAATTCATTTCAACTTTCTTTCATGGATTTTGTAATTTGTCTAATACTATTGAGGCATTGTAAATCTAGTATTGGATTTTTGGATTCCATTCATTCTTTGCCTACAGTGTCCTATGTCTACAGCAGGCTTTTCTTGTTAGAATCTGATGGGCCCCACAATTCTAGTTATAGTTCATGGAAAAACTATTCGTATTATCTTCTTAACTGTTGAAGGTCGCCCCACGGATAAGCCTTTCTAATAGTCCACAGATCTTTTCCAATTTTATTTGTTCATCCAGATAAAAATGATCTTTGCTTTAATCAGAGGCCTGCCACAACTTGAGTTTGACCACATATTTTGAGGCAATCCTGTAAGAACCTGCTAGAATTTCTGTATTTTTTTTTTAAAATAAATTTGACGATTGAATAATCATGGGAATTATATGAAATTACAGGGATTGATAAGCATTCGAGAGGCTTATCTCTCTCCCAAGGGTTTCATCAATTTAACAATTCTCTCTATACTGAAACTAAAACTCCCTCCTACCCTTTTTAGTGTACTAGTGCACCTTTTGCCATCTACCTGAAATACCGCTACAACTAACAACTAAGTGCCTATCATAATCTTGGCAGTTAGCTCAGGGTTGGCAGTTCTTAAGGCAATGACTCTTTGCATTCCACCTATGAACAAGATTCCATTTCTGCATGCCATGTTTACCATGGACGATTAACAGTATAAGAACATGCAAAGGAAATTAAAAAATCTTGTTTATCACATTGTCTAGAGTTCAATCAGTATTGTGCACTGTACATGTGCAGTGTGATTATCCTCCCCACACTGCATATATTTTGCTTAAGAGTACGCTTGCAATTGTAGAAGTTTCCAATTTAAAGTTTGAGAGCTTACTCATTTGTTCTTGTTTCTCAACGATTCATTTGAGATATCTTTAGGTAAGAAGCATTTATATACACAAATCCTGGGGAAGAGGAAAATTTGACTTCTTGTTTTGATCTTCTATATTGATGGGACTGATACTTAGTTCTTGGTAGCCACTAGTATGCTATTCCAATATATAGAATATTTTGATGTATGCAAAGTTTTACTAAACAATTTGCCTAAATATTATTAGCTGAATGCTGAACTACTTGAATGGTTAATTATTACATTACACTTCCTTTCTGCGAAGATTTTAGTTTGATATTGTAGTTCACTCTTTGGATGCTTTCTACGTACCATTTCAATCTGTATGGTTATCAATTAAAGTGGATATGACCATGACAGTCCTTGTTTACTGATGGTCTAGCTGTTATTTTGGTCTTTTCCGAGATCTTCTTTTGTTTAGTGTTATGTTTCACATACATTTTGGTTGGAGGCTTAGCATATCGTTGGAATTTGTACTAGTGTGAAGCATCTAATTTTGTTCGAGCCTTCGATCCTGAAGGTCACCTTATAGCTTCCATCTTCAAGGAATCTGAGGCTTACAAAATTCAAACAATCTGCCACTGTTAATGCTTTACTATGATAGAATTCTGAAGGTCACATCTTATAGTTTCCATCCAAAAGAAACCTGCGTTTTAGGACATGTCTTGATTCTGTTGGAAAAAATTCGGATGAGTTTTCTGTTTTTAATTGTGCTCAACCCGGGACATGCCTATTGTCGAGATTCTGTTGGAACTTGGAACAAATTTGAGCCTGACTTCTTGTCTTAATCATGCTAAGTGTAAAATTGATCTAGCGCCACATGCACGCCACATTGGCTATATCACTGTCACACTGTTCCATATTTGTGACGCCAGAATAGGACTAGTGCTAAGTGTGAATGATTTGGGGCTATTGTCTTTGCAAATGTGAATTCTTCTGGCATCAGATTGTCATAGATATTTCTCGAAAGATATTTTGCCATCACTGCCTTAATTCGTGTCACCAATGTAGTGGTAGTACTTTTGTTTGTGTAGCTTGGAAACTACTTTTCTTTTCTTATATATAACTAAGGTATAAGAGCACTCACATTAATGTTATTAAATTTAACTATTGACATAAATAAAAAATATATTTTAAATTATTATTAAATGTCATATATGAAAGTTAAATAACTATCGAAATGTCACATTCGATGTGTTAAATAAAATCACTAAAATTTACACAAGTCTAAGTGAGCTTCATTCTGATCAGAAGTTATTAGTCAAAATTTATTAAATAAATAAAACCAAAATTTTTTAAAAGCATTAAATTTTAACACAATGTTAATATATATATATATATATAAGAATAGTTTCTTTTTTACTGTTATTTTCACTTACTAAATTGGGTGAAGTCATCTCGGCAATTCACTTTAACTTGCAATCTTGGTCATTCATTTTATAATAAGTTTTTAATTTTTATTTTATTGTATATTATTTATAGATATATTTGATTTAGCTTATTATTATCACTATATTTTCCAATTTTTAATCTCAATGACTAAATTAGATTTCATTTTATTCAAAAATATCTCTCTTACTTTATCGAGATTTTCATTCATTCATCTAATAGAACTGATTCTATCTAAGATTTCTCAAATCTCTTTCATATTACATTTAAACTTTCCATTCCTTATCTCGGGTAGTTTTATTTTCGATGGATTTTCATAATTTTTTATTTCAATTTATCTTACAGCATCTGATTGCTTCCGGATTGGTTTCAGTATTAACCAATATTCAAAAAATCAGACACGTCATGGAATTGAAAAAGCTAACGGTTCAAGTTTATTGGACCGATATTAATTAAATAAATGAAAAAATCAATTTTTACCTAAAATAATGTAGATAAAGAACATTCGATTTTATAATTTTTTTATCTTTACCATTTAAATAAAGTTGAAATTTTATTCGCTTTTTAAGAGTCATTGAAAATGTGACTTTAGATATAGAAAGAGAATCTCATATTGGTTATTTAGTGAAAAAATTGAGGACGTGTACTTATATTAAACTACTTGGAGATGTGTTATTTATAATATGACCTTAACTTATGAGCTTTAAGCTTTCAAAAAGTTCAAAATTTTAATGGATCATTATTTAAAAAAAAATTATTGTGAACCGGTGAACCGTATTCGTCTTTATTTCAAACCATCAAATTTTTTTGGAATTGGTTCCAATAACTGGTTACATTATCGGACCGATTTTAATTACATAATTGAAATAAATTAATTTTTATGTAAAATAATATGGAAAAAGAATATTTGATTTTATAATTTTTTGATCTTTACAAATTTAAAAAAAAATTGAAATTTTATTCCTAAGAGCCATTGAAAATGTGAATTTAGGTATAGAATCTCACATTGGTTATTTAGTAAAAAGAATTGAGAATGTATGCCTATATTAAGCTACTTGGAAAATGATTTTCATAATAGGGGCATTGTCTATGGATCTTGAACTTCCAAAAAGTTAAAAATTTTAGTGAATCATTATTGAAAAAAAGTTTATTGTAAACTAATGAACTGTATCCGTGTTTATCTCACACTGTCGGATTGTTTTTCAGACTGGTTCTAGTATTCACAAATGTTAAGAAAATCAAACCAATCATCAAACTGGAAAAGTTAACAATTCAAGATTCAAAATGTCGAATCGGGTCGAAACAAGGTTGAACTGGGCTTAATTAAAAACTTAAAAAATAAATGGTAAATTTTATAAAATTATCAAATAATTAGTAAAACTCCATCAAAGTCATTTAAGTGACTTTTTGGCATTGTTATTGAATTCCAACATAGATTTGTCATCATAAAATATTAAAATTTTATTCCTCTTTTAAGAGATATTGAAAATATGACTTTAAGCATAGAAATGGAATCTCACATTAGCAATTTAGTGAATAAAATTGAGGATGTATATAACATATCTATATTAAGCTATTTGGAGAAGGGATATTCATAATAGAGACTTAGCTTATGGGTCTTAAGCTTCCAAAAAGTTTAAAATTTTAATGGACCATTATTGAAAAAGGTTTCCTGTGAACCGGTAAATCGTATCATGTTTACCTCGCACTGTCGGGCTGTTTTTCAGATTGATTCCAATATTCGTTAATGTTTAAAATATCAGACCAGTCATCGAACCGGAAAAACTAATAGTTCAAAGTTTAAATGTAGAACCGGTTTTAATTAAAAATTTAAAAAAAATAAATGCTAAAATTTATAAAATTTTCAAATAATTAGCAAAACTCAATAAAGGTGCAACTAAGTGAGTTTTGAGCATTATAATTGAATTTCCACATTGACTTATAATTAAAAAAGATTAAAATTTTATTCTTTTTTTAAGAGTCACTGAAAATGTGACTTTGAGCATAGCAAGAGAGTCCCACATTAGTTATTTAATGAAACGAATGGAGAATGTATACCTATATTAATCTACTTAGAGAAAGTGTTATGCATAATAGAGTCTTAGCTTATACGCATTGAGCTTTTAAAAAGTTCAAAACTTTAATTGATCATTATTAAAAAAAAGTTTATTGTGAACCAGTGAACCATATCCGTGTTTACCTCACATCGTCGGATTGCTATTCGGATTGATTCCAGTATTCTTCAATGTTCAAAAAAAAAAAGTATCGGTCATCGAACTGGAAAAGTTAACAGTTCAAGGTTCAAAAGATTAAATCGAGTATAACTAGTTTTAATTAAAAACTTAAAAAATAAATGCTAAAATTTATCAAACTATAAAATAATTCACAAAACTCCATAATAAAAGTGCAATTAACTGACTTTTGGACATTATAATTGAATTCCCATACAGATTTGTCATTAAAAAATGTTGAAATTTTATTCCTTTTCTAAGAGCCATTGTAATTTTGAGCATAGAAATGAAATCTCACATTGGTTATTTAGTGAAAAGAATTGAGGATATATGTCTATATTAAGTTGCTCGGAGAAAGGTTATGCATAATAGGGCCTTAGCTTATGAGCCTTGAACTTCCAAAAAGTTTAAAATTTTGATGGAGCATTATTGAAAAAAATTTTTATTGTGAACTGGTAAAACGTATCTGTATTTGTCTCACATCATCAAATTGCTTTTCGGATTAGTTTCAGTATTCGCAAATGTCAGAAAACCGGACTAGTCATCGAACTGAAAAAGCTAACGGTTCAAGGTTTAATAAGTCGAATCGGGTAGAACGAGTTTTAATTAAAAACTTAAAAATTAAATGTTAAAATTTATAAAATTGTCAAATAATTTGCAAAACTCAATAAAAGTGCAAGTAAGTGACTTTTGGAAATTATAATTGAATTCTCACATGAGAGCAATTAAAAATGTGACTTTAGGCGTAAAAAGGGAATCCCACATTGATTATTTGGTGAAAAATATTGAGATTGTATGCCTATATTAAACTATTTCAAGAAGAATTATTCATAATAGAATCATAGCTTATGGGCCATGAGCTTCTAAAAAGTTTAAAATTTTAATTAATTATTATTGAAAAAATGTTTATTGTGAACCCGTAAACCGTATCCGCGTTTATCTTATACCATCGGATTGCATTCCAGATTGAATTCAGTGTTCGCCAATATTCAGAAAACCATGCCAATCATTGAATCAAAAAAGCTAACAGCTTTTGATTTAAAAGGTCGAATCGAGGTTGAACCGGTTTTAATTGAAAACTTAAAAATAAATGTTAAAATTTATAAAATTGTTAAATAATCAGCAAAATTCTATAATAAAAGTGCAATTAAGTGACTTTTAGACATTATAATTGAATTCTTATATAGATTTCCATTAAAAAAGATTGAAATTTATTATTTTTTAAGGACCATTGACAATGTGACTTTGGATACAGAAAGATAATTCCACATTGACTATTTAGTAAAAAGAATTAAGGATGTATGTCTATATTAAGTTATTTGGAGAATGATTATGTATAATAGAGCCTTAGTTTATAGATATTGAGCTTTCAAAAAATTCAAAATTTTAATGAATTATATTTGAAAAAAACTTTATTGTGAACCAGTGACCCGTATCTGTATTTATCTCGCAATGTCAAATTGCTATCTAGATTGGTTTCAGTCTTCGACAATTCCTGATTTTTCAAAGGGTTAATTTCACAAATCGTCGCCAACCTTTGAGTTAAGAATCGGTTTCATCCCCAACATTTGTTTTCACCATTCACAGCCCCAAACCTTTAATAAATACACGTAAATCGTTATTTTTTCCACTATTCCAAAAAATTTTCAACGAATGACGATTATACCCCCTTAAACTTTTGGGCAATTTATAGCTAGCATCCCCAACATTTTCATTTTGTTGAGATTGCGTCCCCAACCTTTAATTTTCCTTCTGGGGGTCCTCAACTTTTCAAAACCGTTACACCTAAGGTCTCTCGAATGGAAACTGTTAATTATTTCGTTAATTTTGTGGGTATTTTGGTAAAATGCAAACAAAATAATTATTTGATTGTTTAAAAAAATAAAAAAGGGGTGGAGAGAGAGAGAGACTCTCTCCCACCCTAAGGCAACCGAAAACCATTTCCGGCAGCCTTGGGGTGGGGGAAAGTCTCCCCCCTTTTACTGCTGAAAATGACAATCAAATGTGTTGTCATTTCCTACAGCAAAAAAGAAAGACTCCCCCACCATTTTGGCTGTCAAAATGGCAGCATTTAGAGGGGAAATCTCCCCTCTGTGCCGCTGGAAATGACAGCACCTTTGGCTGCCATTTCCGATAACCATCAATTGGCTACCAGAAATGGCAGCCAAAGGTGCTGCCAGAAAGAGGGGGGACTCCCTCTACCCCAAGGCTACCAGAAATGGTTTCCAGATGCCTTGGGGTGGGGAGGAGTCTCTACACATTTTTTTAAACATTAAAATAATTATTTTGTTTATATTTTACCATAATACCTTCGAAATTAATAGAAGAATTAACGGTTTCCGTCCGAGGGACTTTAGGTGTAATGATTTTGAAAGGTTGAAGACCCTCAGAAAGAAATGTAAAGGTTGGGGGCGTAATCTCAACAAAATGAAAAAGTTGGAAACGCTAGCTGTAAATTACCCTAAACTTGTTAATTTTTTTTCCACCCACCCACCCAAGAATGGATGCCCGAAATGGAAACATTCCGGTGGCCGGCCATTCTCTCGCCATAATGGCGACATTCCGATAGCAAAAAAAGAGGGTGAATCCCATTCCCCATTTGCTGCCCGAAATGACACCATTTGCTGTCATTTCAGAAATTTGGGGGCGGGGGGGCTAACCCCCATTTTAGGCTGCTGGAAAGTGTTGCCAGAAATGGCATGAGTTTTCTTTTTTTCTTTTAATTTTTTAATTATTTTAACCTTTTTTTAAAAAAAATTACAAAGTTTAAGTGGTATAAATAGTCATTTCGTAGAAAATTTTTTGGAATTGTGAAAAAAATGACGATTTGCGTGCATTTGTTGAAGCTTGGGGGTTGTGGAGTGTGAAAATAAAGGTTAGAGACGAAACTGATTCTTAACTCAAAGGTTGGGGACGATTTGTGAAATTAACCCTTTTTTCTAATTGAATTGGTCATAATGGTTCAATTCTTTAAATACTAACTAAATTATGTTAACATATTAAAATATTTAGTTTCTAAAAGGTGTATGTTAAAAAAAATTAGATATCATTAATACATATTATAAAACTTTTAAAAAAAAATCATATGGGGTAATAGATCACACGTGTATTTTGTAGAAAAAGTTGGTGTGCACTCATAGACAATGTTATATAGATATTTTGAGGGTTATAAATTGAAAATGTCTGAAAATTATGATTTATCAGATGTAATATATTTTCCCGTGCGTTTTACCTTGACAACCTAATACAAACTTCAAAATTTCACCCGTACAGCTTCTAAAAATTTTCTTCAATGTTTTCCTTATATATTTTTTTTAAGAAGACTATTTTTTATCAATATCATATTACGGGTAGTACCTATATTGTTTTTTTTTACCCACACATCGATGATCAAATATTATAACTTAAAATATTTTTTATACAATCATGTTTAATCATCTTGAATTATTTATATTATCTGTTATTATTATCCCGTGCAATGCACTTGTGAAATAACTATTTGTTATTAAAGTTAACAACTAACAAAAAAGATTCTTTTAATAAATTTCTTAATACCACCAATGTAATTATTTTTTAAATCGTTAACTAATAATTTCACTAGTAAGCTAGTTTAATATTATCAACGTGGATAATCTAAAGAAAAGTTGATAAATGAGCACAAAATCAAGTGGAATCATCATTTCCTGGCAATTAATTCGCTGGGAAATTTCTTAGGTGGTGAGCCCCAGGGGTTGGCACGGAAGAATAAATGCCGACAATGGTAAATTGAATATAGTTCCTTTAATACACACTGTAAATGTGGAATTCTCTTGCAGGAAAAATAACTCTCTGGTCGCCATTGCAATTGAATAGTCAATTTTCAGTAACATAGTACACAAAAAGGTAATAACCCCACTGGATTTTGGGTTCTTAAGCTCTAGTGGTAGTTGGATTTATATCCCATCTACCTTTCAATTTAACATCTAGTTTTAAGCGACATAAGACTTGTATATTTTGGTTACATGACAAATTTTTTAGTCATTCGACTAAAAAAAGTATGGAGATATATATGTTCTAGTCTTAACTTCTTAGACAATGCACAAAAACATGTGTTTTAAAATATGCACATATCATATTCGATGCCTGTGGTTTCATAGACGGGATGTGTGCATTGTATATTTTCTTGTGCGTATGCACGTACTTCTATGGTCTATGCATTTCTACGCCTTTTCATACTTATGCATGGTATCCATTTAGAGTGTTACACATTACGCCTTTACGATAATACTGCATAATTTTACATATATATATATATATATTAAATCTGTTTAGGAAATACCTGTGATCAAATAGTTTCCACTTGCCTCAATCTTACCTATATCTTTAATATTCAGGTATTCGCGGGTGGAAGTTTGAAACCTTTGAAAAATTCCAACATTAAAAAGCGTAAGAGTTTGGTTGAATTTCGGCTAGAATTTAATGTTATCAAACAATCCTTGCACAATCAAAATATATTATTCAATAACACGTGAATTTTATTAATGTCATTATTTCTGAATTTCAAATGGTTGATTGTGACATGAATATTATTCGCGTTTTCAGTTTTTTAAATGTTGATGAACGAAAACTATTTAATTGAAGCAATATTTTTGGAATGTATGCGCTAGTAGCCGTATGAGTAACAAAACATTGAGTCAAACATGAGTTAGGCTAAAACTAGTCATAGTTTTTGACTTCCGTACAGAGACAATTTAGCTACATAAACCTAACAAATAGGCAAAAGAATCGTGTGGAGAAGATATATGTACCATTATTTGAAGAATACCCATAATAGGTAATAAAATTATTATACAAATTAAAATTGAACTATATGGACCCAAATGTCTCCTCTACCTCTCAGAGAAAATTTCTTGGTATTATGGCGCTCACCAGGTGCATGTGTGTGAGCCACATAAAATTAAAGTTCTACACGACGTGCATACAGGCATGCAGTCACGTGGGACGGTGAGTGATATAACGATACTCGCCGTGAGTGCTAGAAAACTATTACTCGTCAAAGATGTCCTGTGTTCAGCACTAGTTTTATATGTGAATTTGCTTATGTATTTAATTTTTTTATATTATTTTTTTTATCTACTACTACTGCTTTGATAGGTCAAGAGAATTCATGGTTGGTATCAGGTTGGAGGCAATAAGGGATACTCTAATTTGGTAAACCAAAATTTTTTATTTTTTTATTTTTTTTTAAAAGGAGTTTAGGAATATCAAAATAAAAGTCAAGGAGTTAGCAAATTGGCTCACCACTTAGGCGGCCACCAAATTTTCGCCAAAATTGGTGAGCTGAGTCACATGAGCTCACGACTTAGATGAATATATTTACTGTTTTAATCCATGTGATTGTTTTACCTTTAGTTTCCGGAACAAATTATACTTTGTTCCTTAAGAAACATTTGAATAATTAATACTGGCCACATGCACCTAATAATTTGTGTGCTAAAGTAGATGGAATACATATATCAAGTTCAGGTAGCAAAATAGTTTTCAATGGTATTTTGAGTGCTGTATTAAGTGTAGATTAAAAACCCAAAGGCAACTTCCCCTATTTTCAGAAAAATTAGCAATAAAAGAAAAAGAAAAAAAAAAGTAGCCAAAGGGAAACATGTATAGGTCACACTACTTGGTGATAGGATTTAGTACACTTGGCCCCCATTGATTTGTTGATAAGATCAGGTTTTCTTGCCCCATCAGTCAGTTTGTTTCATCTCGTTTACATCAATGGGGACAGCCTAACAAGCAGGAAACTCCAAATATCAGTAAAAATATTACCAACTTTTACTCTAGTGAATATGGTTTCTAAAATGGGACTCTTTTTTAGGCATGATTTTGAGTGGGATTCGTTTCTACTTCTTGAATGTGGATTTGCATTTTTTTTTTTATTTTGATTGGTAAATGAAAATATATTGATCAAAATTCTGTGAGTACAATTACTCTTGGGCACACCCAGGCAATCATGATGGTGTACAATTACTCTGGACATATTGATCATGTGGATTTGCATTTCTTATGCAAGAACTTCAAAATCATGTGTACTTTGGAGTCCAAGATGATGCTCGGGTGAATGAGAAATTGGGAGTCAAAAGATATCAATTGAAAGTAAGTTAGGTGTTGTAGGGAAAGCAATAAGAACTTGCCCGGATTAAGAAATTAACTTGGCAATGATCCTTAAGCACTTGGTGAGAGAACAAAAGCTCGAAGATGAGATTAATAATTACGTACTGCTAATCAAGCCTTATTAGTACCCTACAAAAGATTGGAATGCAATGAGATGATTTGTGAAAATTGTTTTTTGAGATGAAGACTAACAGACAACCATGTATACTTTTTTGTACATATAAAGGAGAAAACCTTGGACATCGGAAACTGTTAAGAAAATGACGTTTCACTGCTGTAACATGGTTCTGAAGAAATTATGTATGTAGAACTGTAGAAATTCGAGGATTGCTTTTACATAACTCTGCAGTAGAAGTAATTAATTAATTTTTTTTTTTTTTTGTGTACTGGAGAAGTAATTAATTTGGTTCAGAAAGAAAATACAAAGCTTGCACTTCTTCATGAATTGCAACAACCTACTATGCAGGTCTTTGGGCCCTAATTCATTTACTACTCATGTGATGACTTTGCAATATTTAAATGAAGCTTCATTGTTATGTATTCTCACACACACAGAGAGAGAAACTTGAAGAAAACTTCAGAGTTGGATTCAATGGCAAAATATCAGATGTTGTTTGCTCTCTTCTTCACTTTGGCACTTGCAAATTTTGAGCTCTCCACTAGCCATGTCCTCAAGGGATCTGTCACTTGCCTTGACTGTAACACCCACCAAGATCTCTCAGGTTTGTGGGCATATATTCTTTTTACGGTCTGTTCCTGCTTTATCAAAGATTTGACACGTGCTTAAAGTTTACAAACGTTAGTAACAACATGCATGTTAACCATTTCATATGATTGTCTAAGCTTGTTTCTATCTAGGTAGGCAAGCTTGTTTCTATCTGGGTAGGCGACGACTTATCAAAGATTTGACATGTGCATAACGGCTTGAACAAGTATTTACTTGAGTCTTGTTTTCTCAATTAATTTTGGTTAGACAGTTCAATTCTGATTTAAAAGCATGTACCTAACAAACACACTTCAACATAAATTCAAGTTCGAACCATTACAATTATCGCCCGAAATAGTCATGTTCAAGAGGATGTATCATATATATTATTTATTTAGTCATGCTTCACGACCACAATACATGACACAATGAGCCGGTGGGCACTTGTGAAGATCATGTTTTCTAATTAACTTATCACGTCACTTTTTAAAATCAGTAGTTATTAAATAATTTTATTTGACCTGAAGGTTGACAAAAATAGTGACAAAAGAGGTATAAATTTAACTTATTATACTTATTGATATTCTCTCTCCTCTCTGTTGGTGAGTAGGGATAATAAAGTAATTTTAAACTCTATCAATATTTTTGTCTTCTCATTTGTCCAAATAGTGTATTGTTGTTGTTGTTATTATTATTATTATTAATTGGCCATTTAATTTTTATGTCACTCATTGTGCCACTGAGTGTGGCCATTTAGTTTAATCCTTGTTCTATTAGCTCATCACTCATCCAACCCATGTCATTGAGTTGATGTCATTGGTGCATCATATAATTATATTCAATAGGGCATACTTTATTGTCCCGTCTTGTTGAGTACTGCATAATCTCAAAGAAAATGGCGGACACCATCTCTATCGCAGGCATTCGGGTGGCTGTGAAATGTGCAAATGTGAAGAAACTGGCATCAGCACACACAAAAGAAGATGGGAGTTTTGAGACTCAACTTCCCACATCAGACAACTCACCCAACTCATGTTTGGCAAAAATCTTGGGAGGTCCTCACCAGCTTTACACTTCAAGAAAAGATGCCATAACCAGAGTTGGGAGAGCTCCTGAATCTGGCTACTTCACTACCCACAAATCTCTCAGCTTCTACAAGTCATGCCCGTTAGCACTAAAGAACATGGGGAAATGTGAAGCAGATAAAGAATTTGGTTCATCCAAGACAATTGATGTGCCTCTGCCAAGAGAGTGGGGATTTGCACCAACTAGTTATTACTTTCCATATCTTCCCATAATAGGGATTCCTTAATTAAAATCACTTAGTGTGATTAATTAATCAGCTGTTTGTTTTTATCAAGTAATTATGCAGTACTGGTGAGTGTTATTATTATCATATATATAAAGATTATATATAATGCACGCAGATATGTAGAGACTAGAGAGTGCCATATATGTCTGTATTGTCTGGAATATATATTGAGCTAATTATGTTTTGCCAATATTTGTATTCTATTAGTATGTCGTATGTTTATTTATTTATATTTTTTGGGCTACTTATTAAAGGAAAAAAATGATTAATCCAACCGATTAATGGGCTTTTGTTCCAGTTGACTCGGGATCCTAAAATGTGTTCCTTTTTTGAATGCTCTGGGCGACATATAGAAATGATGAATGTTTGGAGTGTCCATGTTTTGTTGTTAGTGTTGATGTATCTCGTGCTTTGTTTGACGTGTTTGGGTTGTATGTTATCGTTGATTTCTTGGTTTGGTGTGTCTGTTATGTGTGTTTTGATTATACGGGGACTACTTTTCCCTATACTGCCACAAATAAGTACCCTATATACATGATAGAATTCTTCTTTTTTTGTTTGGGGGGGGGGGGGTGGGTGTTGGGGGAGGGTTAAAGTTATGGGGTGTTTAGCGTGCAAGGGACAATTATAACCCTTCAGCATTTCCAATGGGAGGGAAAAGCTTCATTTGGGTTTTTTTTTTTTTTTACCCTGAAAAATGAGTTTTTGACCCCTTACATTGAATGGGGTGGTGGTAGGTCACCCCTCTCAATTTCCCTATTTACCATTTCCCTCTCCATTTTACCCCTCCCATTTGAAATGCTGTTAGGGCAATATTAATGTTCAGGCAAGAAACCCAAATATGAGTTTTTACCACCTTTGTTCAACTTCCACCAAATAATGTGAGGGAGAATAATTTTATTTTTAGGTTTTTCCCTGTAGAACCAAATAATGTATTTCTGGGTGGAATGGAAGGGAATAATGACCTTTTTAGCGGGGAAAAATGTAAAATAAAAAGGCCAAATTTGGTCCCTTTTTTATAAGAGTTTCCTCCTTGATTTTCCTTCCTTGTTTCAAATAACTTTTCCCCTTTGAGTTTTTCATTTTAGATTTTTTAACCCTTAGATTTTTTCCTCACATTAGAAAGCTCTTATAGCCTTTTCAAGAAATCAGACAGGTTGTTTAATCGAAAAAAGTAACAAGTCAAAGTTCAAACGATTGAAACATGTAAAATCAAAGTCCAGTCAGTTTCAATTAAATATATAATCAAGAAATTAACTTTTTCCTTGGAATAAATTATTTTCTATACTTTTGTACTAAAACTGATTTTCCCCCCTTCTCATGTGTTGTTGGTTTTTACGGGTTCAAGTTTCTCTTGTTTTCCCAGCCGGTTTTTGGTGGGAGTTTTTGTGGTGAATACCAATTCTCAAATTTTCCAGTCGAATTAGCGATCCAATTTTATAAACACATTGAATAGTAGTACCAAAATAGTTTTCTAAACATTGAATGACACCAGAATATACTATATAAAATTTTTTGTACACAAACGAATCAATATGTATAAGATGTAGACGGCTCCATTTAATAATACGAAATTGTTATTTGATCATCGAATTAAAATATATTCTGTATATGTTCCAATCTAGTCCAGAGATTAAACATGTTATACGCTTGAAAATAATGTAAAAAGTTATTTTTTGTTTCTATTTGTTTACTAATTCCAAACCGCGTGCAATTACAGACAAGTCACTCTCAAGTCTCAACCAAGCACAATCAAGTGCAATAAGTCAAGTTTGTGAGGATTGAAGTTAAACAATATATTTACCATTTTTTTTTCCGGTCCCATTATTCGCAAACTGGAAATTTTGGGTATGCTCACAAATTCTTTTTATTTTAGAATAGAATTTGGTTAAATCAAATCAAATTCACATATTTGACGAGATTTCAGTTGTACCACATAAATTTCAATTACTCATTCTTACAAAATTTATCTCCACTTTTAATTAGAGACCAAATCATTATAACAATTTTAATGTTGAGAGAAAAAGCTAATGGACATAAAAAGCTGAAAGGAAGAGAATTAAGAAGGAAACACCTATTTTCAAAAGCCAGTTCCCTCTCCAAAATAAGTTTTTTCACCCTTCCGTCCATGCATATTTATTTGCTTTTGTCAGGTGAAAGAACCCAAATTTAGATTTTTTTCACCCAACGTTAAAAATGCACTTAGAAATTACCTTTGATCTTCACTGTGTTACATGTCAATATCATGTAAACTCCTTAATGTTAGACTTCGATTCACAGTACTCACCGGAGATGTTCTTTATTTGTGGAAAAGACTGTCGAAGTCGCGTTTGTACCATAAATTTCGTCAAACGTGCAGCAACTAATCATTTTTGTTGGAAATTATTCCATAATGAATTCTTGATCTACAGTAACAAAGTTTATGAAACTATAAGTGCTTCCAGTCATATACTGCTTGAAAATATATTGATCCACTAATTTATTGAAGTTGGAAAAACGTGTACGGTTTTATGTACAGAAATTCAAGTGAAATTTAATTTTAAGCCAATTTTTTAAATTATTAGTAATTTTTGGGCACCTCGGGGTGGAGATTTATACAAACAGATTGTAGAAGAGGAGAACTGAAACCGTTAATCAAAAGTGTAAAAAACTTGCTTATGTTAAATGCTATCAGACTACCTTATAAAAAAAAATAGATGTTATAATAACTAAAAAGAATAGGCGTTAAAGATAAGAGCCAATAAACATAAGTTGAATGAAACAACCCTATATTCAAAAATTTGTATCGGTAATCAATTACTGTTCTCCGATGTAATATTTCTTTTTTCGTGACAACAAATCTTTGGTCACTATTTTGACATCTCGAACGTGGCGTGCTGCCTAACAAACTCAAGAAAAATGCCATATGCACCATATGTGTGTGTATGTGTGTGTATATATATATATATATATATAAATGAAAGGTCCAATATTCAATGCAAGAAAGGGCAATTGGCACAAAATGTCCTTACCTTTGGACATTATTTCATAATTGGTCCCAATCTTTTATTTTTTCGCACTTTGATCCTCATACTACATTTTGTTTTTTTTTAGTTTTTTTTTTTTTGCAGATTTCATCCTCGCATATATTTATGTTACTTTTTTACAAGGGCAATTTTTGTTCAGTCACAATTCAAAATTAAAAAAATGCAAATAAAGTCCAATATAATTGATGTTATTGAAGAAATTAGTTAGCATTATAAAACAAAGGAAAAATATTTTTTTTCCCAATAATGCTTACTATTTTGGAACCTTAATTTTTTGTACAAATATGTCGTTGTGAAAAGGGAGAAATTTAATGTAAATGCACGTCGAAAATGAGATATGTAAAAGAAATATGAAGATGGAGATAAAAGTATAAAAAAATAAAGGTAAGGATTAATTATACAATAATATTCAAAGATAGGGACTTTTCACCAATTATCCATGCAATTAATGGGAATTGGGATACATTATTTTCTTCCTCGTGTGCTTGACTTATTTCAACATTTATGTATTGACCGTTTCATGACTGCAAAATTTTCTTCTATCTTGTGTGATTGACCTCTTTACTTCTTTTTACACTTCATGTTCGGTCGACGACGACATATACATCATCTGCTCACCTCGTCAATGATCAACTTCGTTAACCCATAGAACATTAAGGTTCAACGGTTTATATTAAAAGATCAACTTTAATTTAAAAAAAAAAGGATCTAGACACATATTTTTATTAGTTTCCTTTTTCCCCTGATAATAATAGAGTACAATGCTGTGTTAAAAAAGAAAAAAAAAAGTACAAATCCAGTATTATTATGACTTCAAATCTCCATTCTATAACGTTGGTGCAAGTGCCGGGTCAAGTATATGTACCATCTTTTTCAATCTTGTATTGATCATTTGAGAAGGAGATCTTGGGTCGATGACATCATTGATGACCTAAATATTGAATATAATATGACATATCTATCTACGAGTAGGGCTAAGCACTGGTTCGGTCTGTTTAATTTTCAGCGTGAACCGGAACCAAAATGACCACTATCCGTACGAGACAATCATGTACTAAAATTGATCCATTCCGTCGGTTCATCAGTTTTCCGATGATTTTCTCAGTTTCGACCAAGATTTTCATGTCTCTCTTTTTTTTTTTTTTCCTTTTTTCTGACCAAACTGGTTGGATTTCCTATTGTGTTTGGTTTGAACCGTGAAAACGCCCACCCCTATTTATGAGCGTGCTCTGACCTAAATGCTATGTAATTCTAGTATAGGTGACAAAGTACTGATAGATTGAACGGATAAGTAAGTCATCATCATTTTATTCAACTTTCATTTAGTTATGTTTTTATTGATAAAATAAGTGTACTGAATAATATATGTTACGCGTTTACTAAACTATTTAATTTTAAAGAGTCAATCAATTTGGTCCACCCCTTCGCATTTAAATTACTACGAATTGAGCTAGCTATCGACATCCGAAATCGACTCCCATTAGCAAAATAACCAAAAAACAGTAGTAAAGCATTTCTGCCCTTCAATAAAATCCACTTATTAGTAGTAACATTTTATGCTTTCGTACTAATTGAAAAAAATGATTCCCTTATAAGTTATAAGTCGAATGACACATTATTGTGTAAGCCGTCTAACAAAAAACACGAGTCTTATTATTCACGTTATAAGTCAACTGGTATAATGTGTCAACTATAGTAGGATTGGGGAAGAGGGACTCTATTACTAGCAATATCCTACTGCTATTTTGTGTATTGTAAAGGGACATGTAGCTAGCAAAGAGTTGTGAAGAAGTGAAATCGGCCAGCCGAGTTGGCAATTGGCTCACTAGCCTATGTTTCACCCAGAACGTCTTGCCAAATTTGTTGGCCTCCAAACTTGATATTGGCTTGCTAGATTGCGATCCGCCTGTTAATTGTTTTTTCTTTATAAATTATTTTTTCTTTATGATGAGTGGCTCATCCGATCTAGTTCAACAAGTCACAAGCGTGACAACATCTTGTCTATGTTTCTGAGACAAATTGCTACTTCTACCGTTTGACTATCCCGAGCCTATATATAAATAGCCTACACAAAAGTTGCTTAATATTTGTACACACACTTGAATGTTCTTTCATTTTTATTTTTATTTTTTTTAAAATCTATTCTTAGCAAGCTGGGCTCGTTATTGTCAGCCTTAACATTTCATTTGCAGGCTTATATGAGCTGTCTGTGAATGAAATTTTTTAAGAGGATAGATCAAGTTCTAAAAATTTGTGGGGCTGCTTTAATTAGATTTGTGTCACGTGAGCAATCAGACTCTAAAAATAAAACCTGATCTATCTCTTTAGAAATATTGGTATGTGAATACATGGTACAAAATTCTCTTATCCACTCTTTGATGGTACACAAAATTAATTAAAGAATTCACAGGCGAAAACACGTCTCCCCATGACCGATTATCCATTTGGACCTCAAAATGGGCGTTATGTGGCCTAATGCGCACCTAAACACACAGACGAGATGAATAGAAGAAGCGGATTTTATTAAATTTATCATTAAAATATCATACTGTTACATATTGTCCAATAATATCCCATCATATAGGTTGCCCAATAATCTCTCATTAAGCATGTGTCCAACAGGATCATCCCGTTGAATATATAATGAGAGATATTTTTATACTCTTACGTGAACCGGTCATATCATTACTAAAAGTGATACGGTAATTCGTTCATGTTAAAATGCTGACGGGTCTGACTGGTTCAAGATTTTGACATATTTAAAAGATAATAGCCTGTCTGCATGAAGGCATAACATAATTGGACAAAAATCTTCATTTTCCATAACCAGCCGCGTGAAAGTTTTACAACTGGTAGAATCCCTTTCACCGATGACAGATTTTCTCCTTTCACTCGGCTTCTCCCCAACCCCACACTCCAATCTACGCTCATAAATCCAAAGTCTCTATAATCTCTATACATATATATATAAATACAGATTCTGATCCAGATATGATTATCGGGCACTGAGAAAAAGGTTCCAAAAAATGGGGGAAATGCTAACAGGGTTTCGATTCTACCCCACAGAAGAAGAGCTCATCACCTTTTATCTACACAACAAGCTCGAAGAGAAGAGACGAGACATCAATCGCGTTATACCCATCGTCAACGTTTATCAGCTCGAGCCCTGGCATCTCCCCAGTATGTACAGTACAAACAAACAGTGCAATTATTAATGAACAAGATTTTAGTTTCTTTTTCTGTTAAAGCAAATTAATTCAATTATGTCTAATGGTTTGGTCTTTAATTTTTTTAATTAATGCAGAGCATTCGGGGGAGATGTGCCGAGGAGACAACGAGCAGTGGTTTTTCTTCGTCCCGAGCCAGGAAAGAGAAGCTCGGGGAGGGAGACCGAGTCGGACAACAGCTTCCGGCTACTGGAAGGCCACTGGTTCCCCGAGCTATGTTTATTCATCTGATAGTAAGGTGATTGGAGTTAAGAAAAGCATGGTGTTCTACAAAGGCAAAGCCCCAACTGGAACAAAAACAAAATGGAAAATGAATGAGTATAGAGCTATTAAGGAAGATTTCCCCACTTCAATTCCAAAGGTACAAATACTTGTATTTTTTCGAGTTTGACATCGAACCGTCCCTCCTCTTTTCCTTAAAAAAATATTTCGAGTTTCTTTTTTCTTTTCTGATCCATTCTTTACATGTAATTTGCAGTTGCGGCATGAACTGAGCCTGTGCCGAGTTTACGTGGTGTCGGGGAGTTGTCGAGCATTCGATCGACGCCCGACCGGGCCACCGCCGCAACCGTTGATGGAGGTGAATCAGGCTTTGATGCATTCATCAGATCAAGGTTCAATGTCAGGAGAAAGCCATGCAGGAGCATCAGATTTGGAGATGATTTGTTTGGAAAATTTATTAAATTGGAACAATGTGGAGTAGTTATAATATCTTTAGTGTTTTGATTTGGTTTTCACAATAACTTGTAACCTCTAGGACTAATTTGTTGTAACATATAACTATGATACTTGTCATACAATGAAATTTCTTTACATATTTTTTCTCGTTAAAAATGTTCAGTAGTTCCTGATCGATCCACGATAGTAAAACTTTAAACAGATGTGAGAAGAAGCCATGAAACACGTCTGATACATTGTATGACGAATTCCTTATATGTTCGCATCTTGGAATTTTAGTAGAAGACTGTCGGGCATTAGCTCAAGATATCTAGAAGGATTTAGATGTTCTGAACAAACACTAAAGGATCCTTAATTGAACCAACTATTGTTGTCTTCAAGTTAGTAAGACAGGGACAGGCGGGCAGCCATTAATTTCATACCAAGCTTGTTAGCCACTTGAAAACCTTCGGTGGACCAAAAGGAAATCACATCATGAATAATTTCCCCAAGCGTTGAGCTTCAAGAATCAAGAATATTAAAGTTATATATGTGTGGCTTTAATTAAAAATTGTGATCAAATGCATCTAATTCTTGCTAGATGATCCAATTTAAAAATTGTAAAATTTTGATTTTCTTTTCTTTTGATACACTGGGAACGTGAGAAACTTAACCACTATAACACTTGTTCGAACTACTTAATTTTCCTTATATCCATTTTTGTATAACAACTTGTGTTCTGTAAAACACGTCTAATTGCACCTCTATTGGAGGCTTGTGTTCCAACCCTCACCGCTCTTCAAGCTCATATCGCACATAGACATGCGTCCAAGTTTGAGCTTAAGACGCATTCAACGTTTTTTCACTTTATACACTTTTTGAAATGCTGATTACGACTAAATAAAAAAAACAAATTGGTGACATGTTTTAGTTATGTCCCCTTCAAGACTTGGTCCATGATTTCCAATTTTTGTTACGGAATGGTTTCCCTACTATTTCTTCCAATTTTCCTTTCTCTCGTCAAAATTTTGTCATTATATCATTTTCCAAATTTGTAGTTATTAGATGTCCACGAATCAACCTATAGAACTGTGTTAACAATTCACTAGATATCGTAACATATCCTTGACCTTTTCTTTCTTCCAAACTTTTTCTTTCCTTCGGCTCATTAACGGCAAGTTGGGTGTCCTCTTTTGCCTACTGAAATTAAAGTAGTGTCGTTTTTTGATAGTTGCGTGACTTGTGTCGTTCTCTCTTGAGAAAGTGACTTTTTGCAATGGAGAAACAAATGAAGATGGGGTCCATGCGCTTTCAACAATAATCTTTTTGTACTGGTTCCTCTACAGGAATTTAGTGACTTTTCCATTTGTAAATTCTGAGTGCACCTTCTGAAAGTCTCCGTTGGCCTCAAGGATGAATCACTGTTCAGAGAATGGGCACTCGAATTGGTACTGTCTCTTTGGTTTTGCAACTTCTATTTGGAGATTAGATCGTTGTTAGTCACCTTGGATTGTGGCTTGTGCAAGTTTACCTACCGTGATGCGAATAGAGTTGCCCACACCATTGCTACGAGATCTCTAGCCTTATTTTCTTCTTGTAATTGGACTGATTGTTGCCCTTTTGTCATATGTTAAGGCTAGTTTTTCCTTCTTCAAAAAAAAAAAAATGAATCTAGTACTTTGTTGATAATTTTATTTTATGGTGCAATTCGGTAGGTGTATTTTTACCAAAAATTTGTAAATAATTATTTCTTGATTTTAGATTTTTAAATTAATTAATTTCACATGATTTTATTGTGTCAGTATAATTTAGCTTTTTTATTTTTTTTAATTATATTCTTATATGGAATCTTCTATTTCTAGATGACAAAATTATAGCTAATCAATTATGAGCTTTCCAAATTTCTTTCAATCTTTACTCATTAGTTGTTAATTTAAAGATCTAATTGAATCGAATATTCAATTTTTTTCAACGTCCTTCAATTTCTTAAATTTAGAAACCTGATTTTTTCTTTTTCTTTTTTTTTTTTGGGACATAAACTTTAAAATTTTACTAATTTTTATCAAAATCTCTATCAAATCTATATCTATCTTCTATATTAAAATAGGATAGTTGGTCAACCATATTTTTCCCTCCTAAAATTGGTAAGCTATGTGGTATCTTCGTTTTTTTAATTTTAATTTAGTTCTTAATATTTGATTATTATAGAAATTGCCTTGAAATTGATTGGAAACATCAATCCGTCCCTAATTTCTCATTTTCAAAATTACTAATCCATATATATATATATATATATATATTAAATGATGGTTTTCAGGCACAATTGCAATTTCATCAGGCGCAATTAGAAAATATTTCTCGTCTAAAGTTCTATCTGGCACAATTACTTATGATGTCATACCACATTAGCTGTCACTTTTTAATAGAAAAAATTGTTATAAATGTAATAGTGAAAGATTGAACTTGAGACCAACATGTTAAAAGTATAGCTTTTAAACCATTATATAAACTCTTTTATTTGTTAACAAGTTTTATTTATATATTACTATTCTCGTGTGTTTTCACTTAAAGAAAATATTATTATTAACCGCATATATACTTGAAGGCTAATTTTATTGACACTACATTTTTTATTAATCTCATCAATTTTTCAAATATACTAAAATTGAGAAGAATAACATAATTTTGTGTTGCTATCTTCAAGTTTATGTTCTCGAGACTCAGGAATTCCTACAAAAATCACGCTTTGTTTTTGGCTCATAGTTACGAAATGAATAAATTTTAGTGTGTAAAAATCAAATATTTGTTCTATTATTATCTAATTAAAATCTTTATAGCCGATTTGTCTTGTATTCTATTTAATACTTCTTTAACTAGCATATCTCCCTCTCTTATCCCTTTTGTCTGCAGCGTCTCTGAATTCATAAACCTACGAAATTGGATTTATGGAAGAAATAAAGAATTAATTTAGTTAATGTTATAATTTCATACGGAAAGTAGAATTGAAAAAATGTATTCCCCAATCCGGTTGGATTTCTGAATAAACATGAATGTGAATATTTTTCTTTATCTTTTATTTGAATATTATTAACTTCCTCTAATATTAATTAGCGCAATTGAGAAGAAGAACATAATTTTGTATTGCTATCTTTAAGGTTAAATTCTCGAGACTCAAGAATTCCTACAAAAATCACGCTTTGTTTTTTGCTTATAGTTACGAAATGAATAAATTGACAAAAATAATTATTCTGAAATTATGCAATGTTTTTTAAGGATTTTATTGTTTATTTGTTAGACAATACATAATAAAATAGGTATTATATGGTTAAAAGAGTATGTGGAGTAGATATAATCTCATGGTTATGAAATTTTTATCCGAATCGATATCAAGCGGGTACATGTACTATGGTACACGTTTGATACGAATGTTAAATTAATAACTAACAATATTGAATAAGTTACATGATTTAAAAAGTAAATTAAAATAAAACATCAAACATGTATTTAAGTAGTATGTTTAAAAATATTCGTCGAATCTTTCCTTTGATTTCTGCAAATATAATTATACAAACCTAAAACAAAAATTTATACTAATAAAAAAATCTAAAACTGGATTAAACTCGTTATATTATCTTACAAAACTTTCCTAATTAAGTTGTGCTATTTGAACAAAATCAAATACAAAAATTTTAACAAAACTGACACATGGCACAATCCTATTTTTCAACACATCACATGACTTTTACATCAACACTAATCACTTATGCCACTTGTCAATTTTGTCATCTTTTTTGTCCCTACTTGTGTCCATCTAGAATAATTCTTCCTAATTATTAATTGTACAAATTTGATTATTTTCACCCACCTCCGTCCCATAAAATTGGTCCACTTTTCCTTTTTCATCTATCTTAAAATATAGTCCACTTTTCTATTAAAAAAGTATTTGTAATATTAATTTTCTTTTATAATACTATTTAATGTGCATTTTAATCGATGAAATAGTATTATTTAAAATGAAATATTTAATAAATGAAGTGGTATATTATGAATATATGATATTAAATTTTACATTTCCAATACTATTAATTGTATTTTTTAATATTTATGAAAATTGAAATTATATCATAGTATATTCCTATTTTACATGTTGTCTTAAAATACTAGAAATTTGTTCAAATATATTTCAAATAAAAATCAATAATTAATTTCAGACATAACTATTAACAGATCAATTTTAGATAAAAAAGTTTGTCATATTAATATTTTATTTATCAATATAATTATTACGCCTCTAACGATTGTCATTATTCGGGTATAATACTTTTTTAATGATTATATTTGTTATTTGCTAGACTAATATAACAACGTAGTATTATGGATATTTGTACAAAATAAAACGAAGTATCACCCAATTAAAAATGTATGTGAGGAAATGAGGTGTTATCTGGTTAAAATAATATGTCGGGAGGATACTTTT
Source organism: Nyctanthes arbor-tristis (assembly GCA_963692815.1). NCBI lineage: Eukaryota > Viridiplantae > Streptophyta > Magnoliopsida > Lamiales > Oleaceae > Nyctanthes > Nyctanthes arbor-tristis. Next base: position 92,342 of record CAVNYN010233871.1, read on the forward strand.
TTATGAGTATGAAAATTTTTATGTGAACGAGTATCGAGTGAATACATGTATATATAAACCCGATACGTATTATTAAACTGTTAACTAATAATATTAAATAAGTTAGATGACATAAATGTAAAATATAGTAAAACAATAATCGAGTACATAAACAGGTAATTATTAATATATCATTAATAAAACATTAATTTCAAGTGTTAAATACTGAATCAAAATTATATATTTACAGATTTTGTTATACAAATCTGATAGCACGTATTTGTTCAATATTTTATTGTTTATTATTATTGCATTTTTCTTGGAATTAGTCTTTCCATGTAACGCACGGGTGAGATGCTAGACTCATAGTTACTATAGTTGATTGTGATTCGATAATTTGATTGCTAATTATTACAATTTTATATAAGTTAGTGATTTGTAATTCGCATATCAATTCGTAATTCTAGACAATACAATTAGTATATTGTACTTTATTTATGACATAGTGTCCACACTCACACGTCAATTTCTATATGAATGTACACTATAACTCTACATGTGCAACACACGGGGTGAAAAAATCTAGTATTAATTAATCCACTTAAGTCTCAATACTTTTTATACAGTGATTTCCTCCCCTTTTTTATTTGATAAATTTTGCGGTAACTGTTCATTTTCTTACTAGCAAAAATTTTTGTAAAAGAACTTACAGAATACTTGAACCTGTGACCACTGGGTTTAGTAACTAAACCTTAATTATTTTGCCTATTTGTTTTGTTTGTTAATCTTTTTCACTAATAAATTAAAATACCAATTCTGAAATGTCATTTCTAAAACAAACTCTAATTCATCATAGTTCGTTAATTCACCATCTCTACTGTGTATATTGGTGAGTTTAATGTTATTTAAATTTTTTAGTGTATTTTATTTTTTTTATATGTTAGTTTTATTATGATTTTTTAAAATGAGGTGGGTAACGAGAATTTTTATCATTATTGTGTTTATATATATATATATATATATGAAGGATTATATGTAAGAACGCATGTTGTATTTTAAACGATCATGAGCTTTACGATTACTAAGTTCATCGATCTTATTGATTCAATTAATGTATACTTGTGTTTTTATATTTTCTACATGGTGTAAATATTACAGATTTATATTTAACTATCTAATAATATATTTTAGTAAGTTTTTTTACCCGTGCGTTGTTTAACTAGTTTTTAAAAAAAAAATGTCGTACATTATACGAGTATGATAACAACAATTCTATTATAAATATAGTGTTCAATGAAATGAAAATTTTCAAAATTTGAAATTCCCATTCTTAAATAGTATACATGCCGTGGTCTCTACTTATCATCTTGCCATGAAATTCCCTACAGAGTCAGGAATCGTCACAGTTGAGGGAGATCAGTCAGTAGCACGCAGTTGTTATGTGAACAGTGTGAAGAGCCAACCAAACATGCTAAATTTGGGAACAGGGCCAGAAGTAAGAATGGCGCCAACAGAAAAGCTCGACCTCATTCAAGTCGCCCCATAGAAGGCCTTCCAGCTAGGAAAAAATTTACCTTCCAATGTCAGAAAAGAGATATGTCAATGCTTGTCGGAAAATGTCGTCGTCTTCGCATGGTTGGTCAGTGAAATGCCAGGTATAGACCCATCTGTTGCAACTCAGTGATTGAATGTTCTCCCTGGAAAGAAACCTATCAAACAGAGAAGGAGACAATAAACCCTTATAGGCGACCTCCAAGAAGGGCCAACCTAACCACTCAACGTCACTCTCAAGAGCTTCATTCAAATTGAATATCAAAGATAGAGGCAACACAATAGCAAAGTGTCATACTATGAAAAACAAACTAGAGTTAAAAGGGCATACATCCCATGCAAAATAAAACCTAGGAAAGCTGTTAGAAATCATTACAGAACTCAAGATACTAAGAACATCTCTTCATCGGGGCATACCTCGGACGAAAGCCAGGGCAAGTTGGCACAAGTACTTAGTCATGATGGCCCGCCTCGTCTTGATCTCTCTCTCTATTCACTCATGATCTGGCCTGGTCGACCCGATCATGATATTGAGCGAAGGGACCCTTTCTCGAAAAAACTTTGGATCCTGTGTCCAGAAAGTGCATCTCTTTCTTTACCATTCCTACTTTATTGATAGTTATAACCTATTAAAAAGGTCAGTTCAGTCCAGGAGGCCCCAATTCTTCATTGATCCTCTCGACCTGGATTTGATCCTTAGAGTCCAACTTGAAACCGTAGAATTCGATCACCCCGCTCTTTGCGAGATCTTTCACTCCCTCTGCAAAGAGGGGCACGAATCCCCATTCTATTTAGGAG
>CAVNYN010233874.1:0-34894 GCA_963692815.1 Nyctanthes arbor-tristis
AAGAAAGTAACAACATTAAATGATTTCGAAATCAACTTATGTGATACCCTCATGTTAGAAATCGACTATATAACAACATTAAATGATTTCGAAATCAAATTATGTGATACCCTCATGTTAGAAATCGACTCATGATAACTACTATATGTATGAGTGTTTATGAAAGATAATGTACCTTCAAATATGGCCACAAATATATGGAGACGACCAAAAAATTACACGCGCAAATTTTGAAACTATTAAATGGAAAGGAAAATGTGTGATATTGCAAAACGCCACTAACGAAGATTAGGATCAACCACGATCTGAGACATAATCAATGTGGAACTTTGGAAGCATTAACTATGGATTAATCAGCAATAAACCCCTCAATGTTCGAGCAAGCCGGTGAAATTCAGAGAATAGTAAATCGAATTTTCCAATTTAGGGCAGAAAAAGAAGTCTCCTATTTTGATTAATCAATTATCATCAATTATCACCCAAACTCGTGTCTTGATCCATGAATACCCAGAGGAATTGCTACAGCCTGGGACCTGCTTCTCCTGGCTACGAGTTCTACTAGATTTTAGGTTGGGCCCCATGAGCTGGACGACCCATAGGTAGACCCATTTTTGGTCGATGGGTTCCATTGGTTTCCTTTTCCGATATCTTGCTTGACTAGATGTTGGGCCCTTACTTTGGCCTTTGCAGACTTTGTTGGGGCCACGTAGCTCGGGAGCTCGTTCCAGCCCAACTAAAATCTTAAAAGATTTGTAAGAGGAATTAGATTTCTATATTTTTAATCAGATTTTAAATGATTAATTTGTAAGAGTAATCAAATTTAATCAATAGGAATTAGATTTTTGTATTTCTAAAATCTAAAAAGATTAATGCATAAAAAAATAATTAGTGATTAAGTGTCAAAATGATAATTTTAAAACAAAAAATGAGTTTCTTTCAATCGATGATTATCATGACCGTATAAAAAATTAAGTTAAAATTCTGAAATTAGGAGGCAATTTGAATCAGCATTTGTTCGACCATTAACAAATGGAACTCAAATATGCAAAAGAAAAAAAATGCAACAAAAAAATTCAAATATTGTCAAAAATTTCTTCACGGAACAAAATGCAATATTGCAGTCGAGGAACAAAATGCAAATTGTAACCTGTCTTTCTTTTAAATAATAATTATGACATCTCGATAGATTATTCCACTATATAATAGGGGCGAAGTTATAATATAAAAGAAGGGGTAGCTGAAAGTCAACGACACTTAGTTGAAACACAAAAAATAAAAAATAAATAAATAAAAATAAAATTCCTAATTTTTCAAATGGTTCTAAAAGGAATTTTTCGAAAATGGGCGTAGTTGTGGAAGAGAGTGACTACTCCCTACCTCCGCCCCTAGCTATATTCAATAGTCAAATAGATTTTTAAAAGTTAGATTTTTTTTTTTGTAATTTAAAACAAAAGTCGTATCATTAAATTAAATGAGTAAAAAACAAATAAAATAGAGACATATTAAAGTCGGCAATACAATAATATGAAGAAAACTATTCAGGTAGACATCAATAAAATAAAATACAAAAAATGAGTTTCACTCAATAGATGATTATTACAACTGTATAACAAATTAAGTTAAAATTTTGAAATTAGGAATAATAAAGGCAAAACATCAATACATTACATGAAGGTCAAAAGATATATGAATGAAAAAATATATATATATATATATATATATAGATAGATAGCAAAGACACCTCAAGCCGATAAGTAAATAGCAATTGAAATATATAGGTAATTATAATTAAAAGAAATTAACCGTGCAACTTTCAAACTTTGTGTAATTAAAACTACGATCAGTGTAATACCAAGCTGGTATCAAAACAAACAATTTTATATGTCAACGGAGATACAATTACATTATTATCTATCATTGGAAAAAAAAATAGTTGGAACCCCAACCAATTCCCTATCAACTAATAACCTCTCAATTGCTAATTGATGGGTGAATGGGTATCTTGGTAATAATACAAAGTGCATATATCTATCTAAATCATTGTCATTAGAGAATTCGTGGCTTCTAGAATCAGATATGTGGCAAAACATGCAAGACATCAAGCTTCTTTAATCTTTGTGCCCAATTTCATCAACCTTGTCACGCCTTGTCATGGAAGGTAAAATTTCAAAATAAGTGAGCACAAATGTTCAAACATTTTATTCTCTTGAAAGATAATAGATTCCATAAAATATATTAAGGAAAAAAAATGAAGCTTAGAAGAAGAAATAAAAAAAGGAAGAGACCGAGAAAGTAGTATTAAAAAAATGCAAACCTGATTGTAATACTCTAGGATGTCTTAAGGCAGCATTTCACAATTTCTATACGTATTACATAAATGAAGCACCAATGTAGCGACCGGATTTTCATATACGAAAAATTCTCTATTTAAAGATTTTAAAAATTAAGAGTGTTGCTACCACCCTAATCAATTATTTAATAGTTGGTCACGGTAAAATATTTTAAAGAATTCGAGACTCACGTCTATTTACTTTAAAGAAAAACATAAATTTATTATTAATTGGATCTTGTTTTAAATTCAGGTCCAATTAATAAATTAAGTCCGTTATCCCAGAGAATTCGGCCCAAATTATATTTTCACATCCAAGCCCAACTATTATTTATTTTTGGTTTTCAGGCTATTTAAATTAAGTCGATCTTACTTTAAGTTATTTTCAGCTAAAGAAATTTAACCCAAGCCTTTAAGCTTATGTAGCCCAAAAGACTAAATGGGTAAAGCAGAATAATCCATCTGAATTTCAACTATCTCACACACATGTTTGAAACTAACTCTACCCAAGCTTTGATCGTAGATTGAATTCCATTAGACTTTGGGTAACTGATTCTAGCTTTACTCAAATCACAATTGCACTACTCCCTTATCTCCAAGTCAGTGCCCTCCCGCAAAAACCCGTTAGGAATGTTCCATGAATGTACAAAAAAACGAGTACTTGTGGGATTGATAAAATAATAAAGATTACAAATATAATCGTTTTTTTCTGTTTTTAATATTTTTAAATCTTTGTTCAATCAATAAATATTTTGAGAGTTGGACCTTCTTTGCATCCTTTTTTTATAATTTACAATGTAATTGGACAAAATTACTATTCTAATGAGTGATTAATCGAGCATCAACGAATTGTGCTAAAAAATATGAATTTACGTGTGAGATTGCTAAGAATTTTAAAGGAATTTTTCTCCAATTATACAAACTTCAAAAAATTGGATCATGAGTAAAGTGTATTCCATCACTTTTCAAATTGTATTTCCCATGAACATACAAAACAAAACCCTTGTTGTTGGAATTGCACGTATAGATGATGTTACACCATAAAAATTGAAATCCACAAACACAATTGTGCAGTACCTACATAATACATCTAACTAGAATACACCCGTGAACACTAAATCATTGATGGCACCGTTATCACTTTGCACCCATTCAAACTCTTCCGACAAATCATCAAGCCATTCAAAGTAAGGGCAATTACAGGTAAACCTGAAAAATGGCACATAAGAAATCAAATCTTTGATGTTACGATAATTATGATTCTTCTGAGTTTGTATCGATCAATTGTATTTTGTGCTATTGTAGCTCTTAATGATATTCTACAAAAGCAGTTATTTAATTTTTTTTTTTTTATAACAAAAAAGTTTTATTTCAGTAATAACCAAGACAGCTGAGAAAAGGGGGAGAGTTCAACCCTTTTCCAACTACAATTCTACACAAGGTAAAAATAAAAGAAAAAAAATCTCTTATAAATATATTTTAATTATTCAAATCATATCAGTCTCGAATGATGTATAATATTTATATTTTCATTCAGTTCCTTTGCATTTTTAACACACTGATTGAGATCGGATACTAACAAAAGTTTACACGGCCACAAAAAATAAGTTGAACGAAGGTATACTATTGAAAAGGATGATGTTTCACACATTGCCCTTGATTGCCCTACTTAGAAGAAAAGCTTATTAACTTTAAGTGACAAACGCATAAATTAAGGGACACAGAGAGGAAAAAATGTACAAATATTAACTTATATAAAAAGACTTACAGATCTAAATTGCCTATGATATTTTATTAACTTTTAACTTAGTATAGTTCTCAGTTATGATTTGAATTGTAGCAGTTGAAGAAACAAATTGAACAAAGTAGGTTCTACGATGCAGTAGTCCTTAACAAATGACTCTCTGACTAATTTCATAGTGCTGATAGCTGCCAGATATGCTAGACATTCAAGTATTTCAGTGGCGTGTAGCTTCACACAAATAAGAAGATTAATGCGATTGATCCATATTGGAAATACATACCTAATGTAGTTAGCACCCATTCATTGGACAGGGAATAGTTGAGAAAGTGCAACTAAACTGCAAATGTATAGTCAGTTCATAAAAATGACATCACTCAATCAAAATATTCCAAATTTGCATTATCAGAAAAATAAAGCAAACCAAGTGAACAATAGGGGTCAGGCAAACGGAAAAAGAAAAAAAAGACAAAAATGTCACAATGTTAAAATTTATCTCATGTTTAGTTCTTCTTTAGCAGACAAACTGAAATGAAATTGGAAATGATAATATGCTTTAGGAAAGCAGTAACAACATTAAGTCTAATTAACAAATGATACAACAAGTCAACCACCAAAGACGAATAGAACCTTTTAACGCCACCTATACCTTCACTAATAGGCACAAAGAAACTGCTACAGAAAAACAACAGCCAGCACCAAAGGAAGAGAAGAAGCAAGAGCCAATGCAAGAGGGACACCCCAAAGCCAACCAAAGAAACCATGCCAACAATCCCCAAAGGAAGAAAAACAATTAGCAAAATGAGGCCCAAAATCATAGAAGCCAGAAACCAGAAACACAGCCAACACTCCCAAACGATAAGGACTAATCTATCTTTTTTTTTCCCCATTTTTTTTTTTTTTATAACTTCCATCAGGGGGTTTCTATGCCTTCTGTGAAGAAAAAAGAAAAGGGAAAAGTCTATATTTTGATGAAAGCTTCACAATTTCATTGAACACTCTATGACATAAATACACGTCTGTACATAAAGGAATTTCTGTCAATTAGTGCAGACAAGGTAAGTATATATATTTATTTATATTTGGATGATTCTCAATATATTATCTTATGCGAGAATATTCCACAATATTCTCAACACCCCCCCCAAATGAAACGGGAACTCCTTCACGTTGAGTTTGGCTTTTAACTTGAGGAACCGTGGTGAACCCAGTGATTTAATAAAGATATCAGCATTCTGATCAGCTGAGGGAATGGACTGAAGATTTAATTCCTTTTGTAGCACCTTGTCTTGAATAAAATGAACATCGATCTCAATGTGTTTGGTGCGGGCATGAAAAACTGGATTCATAGTTGGAGCATTTGCACCTTGATTGTCACACCAAATAGTAGGAATACAAGAGGCAATTCCAAGCTCACATAACAAAGACTTGAGCCAAATAATTTCAGCGGTAGTGTTAGCAAGACCTCTATATTCTGATTCTGTACTTGATCGAGCAACCACTGATTATTTCTTGGAACTCCATGAGATAAGATTGGGACCCTAATAAATACAATAACCTCCTGTAGAACGTCTATCATCAACACAACAAGCCCAATCGGCATTAGTAAATCCATTAATGTTAAATTGGGATGATCGAGTGAAGTGAAGCCCTTCTGTAACAGTTCCTTTTAAATAATGAAGAACTCGCTTACATGCTTGGCAGTGAACGGTTGTAGGATTCTGAAGAAACTAACTTAACTTGTTGACAATATAAGAGATGTCAGGTTGAGTCAGCGTAAGATATTGAAGTGCTCCAACAGTACTACGATATAAGGTAGGATTAGGCATAGGATCCCCATTGAGTAATGACAGTGCTTTTCCTATACTTGCTGGAGTTGGACAACTACGAGCATTCTCCATTTTTGTTCGGCGAAGTAGATCAACAATATATTTAGACTGAGTGAGATACAGTCCTTCTGAGTTCCGATATGCTTCAATACCCAAAAAGTAATGTAGAGGACCAAGAATCTTCAGAGAAAATTTATTGTTGAGTTTTCTGATCACCTGATCTACAAGACTTTGATCATTTCCAGTAATTAGAAAATCATCAACATAAACCAGAATAAAGATGATTGAAGCATCGTGTCGCAGAATGAAAAGCGACGTATCAGATTTAGAATTGAAAAATCCCCAACTCACCAGTGCTTTCTTTAAACTATCAAACCAAGCTCGAGGGTCTTGTTTTAAACCATAGAGTGCCTTTCTTAACTTGCAGCCAAAATTGGGTTTATGCGTTGACAAAACCTTCTGGCTGTTTCATGTAGACCGTTTCTTGAAGATTGCCATTAAGAAATGCATTGTTCACATCAAGTTGTCAAATATTCCAGTTCAAAGATATGGCAATTGACAGAACCACTCTGATAGTGCATGTTTTTATGACTGGACTGAAAGTTTCAAAATAATCAACACCAGGAGTCTTTTGAAACCCTTTTGCTACTAATCAGACCTTATACCATTGAACAGTGCCATCAGGATAGTATTTAGTTTGAAACACCCATTTATTGTCAACGACATTTTGATGTGGGGATATTGGTACTAATTCCTATGTTTGGTTTTTGATGAGTGCATTTAATTCTTCAACCATTGCATGTTTCCATTTTGGTGAAGATAAGGCTTCAGCAGTGGATGTGGGTTCACTTGGTCCAGGATTAATAGAGAGAGGCTGATTAGTGTCATGATATATTTTGGGTTTGAAGATACCTGTGCGATGAGTAGGCTGATTTTCTGGTAAAGGAGTTATTTCAGATGATGATGTTTCTTCAATGGGTTCTGGGATGAGTGAAGATGACACATTAGAATGAGATGAGATGGGACTCAAAGATATGTCTGGTTCTGCTAATGAGGTTGCTTGAGATGGTTGTATTTCTTGTGATTCATCAATGCGACCTGCACTAGAGTGAATCTGAAAGTGAGCACTGCTAGAGGGTGTGTGCAATGCCAGAGATGGACCCTGTGACTCATTTTTGTGATATGGAAAATCTAACTCATCAAACACTACATTCCTAGAAATGTAGACTCTTGCTGACGGATGAAGACACTTGTATCCTTTATGAGCTTGACTATAACCAATGAAAATACACTTAGATGATCGAAGTTGAAGTTTATGTGCATTATAGGGTCTTAAATGAGAAAAACAAGTACATCCAAATGTTCTGAGGAAATTGTAATTAGGAATATGATGGAAGAGTTTTTGATATGGTGAAATGTTTGAAAGGACATGGGTAGGCAGTCGATTTATAAGATATGTTGCAGTAGAAAAAGCATCCCACCAAAACTTTGGTGGAAGTGATGCTTGAGCTAAAAGTGTTAAACCAAACTCAGTTATATGTCTGTGTTTGCACTCTACTCTTCCATTTTGTTAGTGAGTATGTGGGCATGGGTGTTGAAATTTTATGCCATGTTTATTAAGATAAGGCAAGAAGCTACGGTATTCTCCACCCCAATCACTCTGAAGAATTTTAATGGAATGACTTAACTGTTTTTCAATATAGTTTCGAAACGGGATGAATGTGGACAAGGCTTGATATTTTGATTCAAGTGGGATTATCCAAGTATACCTTGTAAAGTCGTCCAAAAAAAGTATATAATACTTATATCCTTCTCTGGATGCTACATAGGTTGGACCCTACAGGTCAGTATGTATGAGTTCAAGAGGGGCTGTGGTTTTAGTTTGTGAGATCGGAAGAGGTAAACTGTGACTCTTGCCAATGCACATGAAGAGCAAAAAGAAGTTTTGCCATTAATTTGAAGATCACAACTCTTTTTAAGGACTTGAAAGACAGACTCTGAAGGGTGGCCAAGTCTCCTATGCCACACAGTAACATCATTGAGTACTTTGATTGGAAAAACATGTTTGACTTCCTAACTCTGGACTCTTGTGTGAAAGCTCACAATTATTAAAAGCAAAGAAACTTGACTCTGGGGACTTATTCTTGATTGATCCAAGCAAATACAGCCCATCTTTAAGTGATCCTTTCAGCAGCACCTTGTGAGTTTTGCGATCCTTAACAAGGCAACAATCAGGGTGAAACTCAATAAAAACATCATTATCAATAGTTAATCCAGATATGCTAATAAGATTTTTTGTGATGTCTGGCACCCTAAGAATATGATCTAATTTCAAGTTTTTGGATGGATAAAGTATAGGAATGGAATTAGTACCAATGTGTGAGATAAGAAGTTTCTTACCATTGCCAACCATTAAGCTCTGATCCCTCGGTATGGTCCGATTGCAGAGACAGAATATCCAGTTTAGAAGTGACATGGCTTGATGCACCTGTGTTAGCATACCACCCAAAGTCTGGTAGAGTACTTGTGGCTGCCAAGAAAGCATTGTTTCCATAGTTCTAATTGTTAACATTTTGTGAGTCATTGGAGTATCGAAACTGACACACGTTTGCTTCATGCCCAATTTCCTTACAAATTTGACAAATGGAAATACAACCAACATCACTATTTCGATTATTCATGCTTCGACCACGACCTCTTCCTTGGTTGAAATACCCATAATTTCCTTTATTCTGTCCATCCATACATAATTTCCTTTATTCTCTTCCAAAATTTTTATTCGGTCCTCTACCTCTTTGAGATTGCCTTCCTTCGCAGCCTCCGTGTCTGGTATGAGAGAATCCTCGGCCACGAGATGGCACTGCATAATCAGACATGTGCTGCAAGTTCTGTTCTTCCACTTCTTTGCTAAATCTTTCAATTCTCTGTTCATAAGCAAGGAGCAATGATAAAGCTTCCTGTATAGTTGTATCTTCACTTTGGGTTTGAATGCTAACCACGACTGGGTCAAAGTCTCTTCCGACATTGTTGAGAAAACAGGTGATAAACTCAATTTTAGGAATTGGTTCATCAGTAGCCGCTAGATTATCAGCAACCTCTTTCAACCTGTTGTAATATTCCGATCTGTACTCGACCCCTTCTTTGTAGAATACAGATTGCTCCTAAGTTGATAGATTTTAGCCTTATTTTGGGACCCGAAACTGTGTAATTGCAAGCCACAGTTTGGTGGAGGTTGTAAAGTCACCAAGAGTGACTAGAATATTATCTGAAATCGAAGAAATTAACCAACTTAGGAGTATTTGATCTTGTTTCATCCATTCTTGGTATGGCTGATTTTCTGCAGTAACTTTTTTGCCTTCACTATCCTCCGTTTCTACTATCTTTGATGGTGGTTGCATGGTGCCCAGTAATATTCCATCTAACCCATGTCCATACGCTGCTACTTTAATTTGGCTTTTCTAAATCCTGTGATTGTTTATGTTGAGTTTAATTATAGATGAAATATTTAGTGCTCTGATCGGCAAGGCTTTGTTTTGTTGATCAGCTTGATTTGCCATTGACGTTAGTCGGAGGCTCTGATACCAAGATAAAAGAAAAGGGAAAAGTCTATATTTTGATGAAAGCTTCACAATTTCATTGAACATCCTATGACATAAATACACGTCTGTACATAAAGGAATTTCTGTCAATTAGTGCAGACAAGGTAAGTATATATATTTATTCTATATTTGGATGATTCTCAATATATTATCTTATGCTAGAATATTCCACAATATTCTCAACATGTGATTTGCAAGAAAAATAGCAATGCTTGAACAATGGTGAAGATGATGATGATGAGAGACCACGATTTGATCCACTTCAAGATACCACGATTTGATCCATTCAACAAAAGCACTTAAAGATGTCAACTTTTAGCTCCTATCATCTTCATTAGCTTCTTTTATAATTTTTATTTTGTCCACCCAAATTGAACTTGCACTTGGCTATAGTAAATTATTTGTGTATCTTACAAGATCATTTTATCTCGTGATTATACTAAGCCCTCCTTTTCATAAATAATTATTCAAAAATAAGTAATTAGTCACTAGTTATATATGTATATGCATCCATAATACTTGGAATCCCCCACTAAGGAAGATTCATTTGATTTCATTCTTTCTGCTTCTAGGCATTACTTTATATTTATCAATCATACGTCCTCACCAAACCTACTACATTTTGAAATTACAGCTTGTAAATGCACCAGAAAATTACCTTAAAAGGGTGGAAGAGGGCTCTGCTAATTACACGGTCCAGCAAGCCTCCTGCTACTTGCCAATGTCGCCCCAGCGTGAATAGCGTGAATATCTGGTGGTAATTAGTTGGGCCGTGTAGAACAAGAAGAGGGCAAGAGAAAATCACAAACCAATTGTCTAAACTGAACTGAGTATTTAGAACACAATAAAATTGAATGGATATTTGCTTGAAAAGAACTAGGGAAATCACCGACAGCCAAGGGCTATTGGGGTCTGACAATAGGGAGCCATTCTTCACTGGTGGGCTTAAGAACAGGAGTAAGAGAGATTTATATGGGGCCGAGAGAGAGGGGTCGGTGACACTGCTTCACCAGCGGCTATACGACAGTCCTGTAGTGATGGTGGTAGAGGCGTCAAAACGGGCGTACCAGGCTGGGTCTGCTCGCTTCCCTTACAGCCCAGCACAGGTTGCTATGCAAAAAAAGCCCTTACAAATGGGCTTTCGGTCTGGGCCGGACCAGCCTAGATTTTTTGACCTATGGCCCTACCCATCCGTGTGGCCCATGTGGGCCGGACCACGTGGGGCACGGGTTGACCCAGCCCATGTGGGCCTCTTTTTTCTTTATTTTTTTTAAACCACATTTCACATTTAAATTTTATAATAAATTCATTACAATTGAAATACTTCAATGGGAAATTTGTCACATTTTTTAAAGATGTCATTAGTTTTCTAGATTTTTAAATTTTAATTAAAAAGTAAACATATAACAAGATAAAACTAAAATTTTTAATAATAAACTTCAAATATTCTATTACATATCAAACCTTGAAATTCAATTGTTGTTTGCACAAATTTACATAGCTGACAACTAGCCAGTTTTAACACTTAAGCTTTTGAAATTTAAAATATAACAATACAAATAACTATTTAATAATTTGTATCACTATAGTTACAGACTTATAGTATATCCGAACTATTAACATAATGACAATTGACATGACATGACAATACCCAAAAAAAAAATTAAAATTTTTTAGTCAAAAAGTGGCGCCTGCAGCAAGGCTACCTACAGCAGCCTACTTCTGCCACAAAAGGCAAAAGGCATTTCCTTATCTTTTTATTTGACGACTCTCTGACAAACCTTTTAATTTAATTTTTTTAATTTTTTTCTTATGGGCCAGCGGGTTAACCGCGGGCCAAGAAGACTTGAACTAGGCTAGCGGGTTAGCCGCTTCACCGCTGGTAGCGGCCCGTAACTCGGACTAGCCGGACCCGGGCTAACCCGAGGTTCTGGGCTTTTTTTTTTTGGCCCACCCATCTTCACACTCTTAGATGGTGGTGGTTATGGTCGGTGGGTTGGGCGGGGGAGGGGGCATTTGCGGAGGGGGCTCCATTGTTTTTCGATTGGTAGATAAGTGGGTGGAGGGGCGTGGATTTGAAATGTGCGGTGGGAGGAGAATTTTTAGAAATTTTTTGCACTCTTGCGGAGGGGGAGGGGGGTTAGCTTAAATGTAGCGTGGGACCTAGCATTCCACGATGGCAGTACACATCAGATTTGGCACTTTCTGTAGAAAATTGGTGGTTTGATGCCGGTGTATTTAGATTTTGCAGGAGTTGCTGTAAAATTGGCAAGTGGAACCGACAACTGCATTCCTTAATATCCCAAATTTCCACGTATATCCTTGGGGTGGATTATAAATGGCTTTAAAATTTAAATTTTGTATAGGTATCATCATGTAATGATGTCATGTGGAGGTACGAATTAAAATGATGTGAAAAGTTTCATCACATCAAATATATGGTTGATGGTTTGTTGTCATGTGGCAAACATTTTAAATTTCAATTGGTTGATAAATGGTAGTAGTTTTTAAATCGTAACCAAATAATTCGGCCCAAACCGAGAGTGAAAATGGTTCTTGTTCTTGTTAACTGTGCCATTGTCACTCTCGATGTGAAGTGAAGGAATGTGGACCTAACACACTGTCGAGTCGACTCATTAAAACTTTCCTTCAAAGGCACTGCATTATAGGGGACTCACACAATATCACGCAACTTGAGGGCTTCACTCGACATTATTGTTTCACCATTTGTGTATGGAAAGGCACTTCATCAGGAGCCGACAAAAGAGAACGAGACTTGGAATGAAATAACGGCCTGCGAAGTCTTTGAAAAGGAACAGCTAAAGTGGATTTCGATGGATATTCTTCTAGATATTGTGAAAGGATATCTATATTATCACTAATCAAAGCTCATTCCCGTGTAAACAGCTAGGCCAAGAACTTATTAGGCAACGTCTTAGGAACAAGGATCCAATGATGCTTTTAAATCTCACCATTCATCATTTGAACTAGTTGCAGAGTAGTGAAGCCGATGACGACAATGAGGACTTTGGGTTGATTTGTTGAGCATGCTATGTGTCCTTTTGTTGCCATATCCGGCCGTGAGTAGCTTCTTCAGGTTTCTGGCATAATCTTTATTTATGTTTTCATTCGCCATTACTTCGAGCGCCACCTATGAGGCCTTTCTTTGTTTTATTAATTCATGTCACTTTAAATTTCGGCCTTATTTATTTCTCTGAGTTGACTTTTTGGTGTAATTAAAAGCATTAAGTATAATTTCATAATGTCTGTAAAAAAGAAATAAAGTTAACTTTAGAATGAAGGGATTTACATAATTTACATATACACCAAACCGTTGATTGAAAATAGGTTATAATGCAAGGGAAAAACACTAGGGGCTGACATAATATTTATGTTAAATGTAAAATAAATGGTGTGCAATATTAATTTGTAGATTGAATATAGATTGCAACGCACATTCCCAATTATTAAAATATTTATGTCAAATGTAAAATAAATGGTGTGCAATATTAATTTATTGTCTTGAAGTGGATGAAGGACTCGGGATAACTTGAAAAATACAAAAGTTTTTTACACACTTTTCAAAATTATGGTACATGAAAGTTGTTTTTTGAAAAAGCAAGTATTTCAAGTGTTTTTCAATACAGCAATCACAATTCTCCAAGATACCGACTCACATCAAAACACCTTATCAAACACGGAGTCACAGTAAAAAAACTCGCCTAAACACCGAATCACAACAAAAACAACTCCAAAACACTGAGTCATAACAAAAGCAACTCTCCAAAACAACGAGTCAAAATAAAAAACAACTCCAAAGAACCTAATCACAATAAAAACAACTAGCTAAAAACACTGAGTCACAACAAAAACAATTCGCTAAAACAACTAGTCACAATAATACAACAACTCAGTGGAATGACCTAGTCACAACAACACAATAGAGTTGTTTTGATGTGAATCAAATTAGTTCTTTTCAATTGAAATACTAATTGTTGATTGATACACTAATCTTGTGCGAAACAATCAAATTTGAAACACTAATTCAACACAAATTTTCAATTGAAACACTGATTCAATACAATAACACAATCTTGCCTACAACAAACAACTTTGAAACACTAATTCAACACTTATTCTCAATTAAAAAACTGATTCAACACAACAACACAATCTCGCCCGAAACTGTGACATCCCAGTTTTGTATCTTTATGCCTAGTACGAAGTAAATTAAATTACAAGAAGACGATGATAAGTCTAATTAGCTATAAGTTATAAAGTTATTAAAAAGATTCTTGTATATTATAAGAAGGTAGTATTGTGAAGTTGTGCTGGACTAATTAAAATAGAAACTAAAATTCACAGACCGAATAAACAATCAAAGTGTAATTAAAAAAAAAAAAAAAGAAGTGAAAGTTAAGTCGGTCAATGACCGACTTTGGGACCATTTCACACACTCACACACACACATATATATATATACATATATATAAAACAAATAAGAATAGTAGAAAGAAAAAGAAATCAAGAAAAAGGGAAAAGAAACTAGGAAGCAGAGCGGCCAACTCTTCCAGAAAAAAAAGAGAGGAAAGGAATGAAAGAAGGAGAGAACAAGAAATCAAATACAAGTAAGTTCTATTTGTCTTTAAGGTTGGATTATATAAGTTTACCGTGTAATTTTCATTTAGAGTTTATGGAATTTTTATGAATATGCATATTAGGCTGAAATATTGTTTACTATAAGTTTTAACGACATGAAATCGTTCTTGGGTTATGAAATTTGAAGTTCTTGATGTTATTATACGAATTATAGTGACTAGTGTAAATATAAAATTTTATTTGGAGAAATAAGTTGAAACTTTTATATATAAGTGGTGTTATAATTTATGGAACAGTATTATGGTAATTGAGAAATTGGTGAAGTTGAAAATAAATGCAAGTAATGAATGGCTTACTAAGTACTAACAAATGTGGAAATTGTTAAAGGTAAAGAAAGAATTGGTATTTAAATGTGAAGAGCTATTGTATTGTTTTAGTGATAATTAAGGATTTAGCATGGGATACTATGATGACCTTTTGTAAAACTATACTAAATCTAGAAAAGTAAGGGACAATGTTATGTTAAATAGAAAATGTGGAAATTTTGTTTAAAGGCTAAGGTTAGTGTTTAAAGACGAAGAGTTGATGTTTATGTTTGGTGGGAATTTAAGAATAATATATGATATTATTATAATTTTTAAGGTGGAGTAAAGCCTAGAATAATTATATGAAAGAAAACATTTGAGGTTAATATTGAATTCTAGGAAACCTAGCATGTTTAACAAAAAGACTTAAGGTTGGAGTTAGTATGTATATTGTTTTCTGCCCTTCAAATTTAGAGGACCATAAATGATAGTGTGTGTTGAATTTTAGCAAGATATAAGTTGGAAAATGACACCATTTGGAGACCGGTTGGAGTTTTTACGGCATGTTTTGTAAAGCTAGTCAGTCCACATCCGAGAACAGATTTTGGGGTGGAAAAAAGAATATTTTAGTATTTTCAATATGGTTTTCTTAAGCTCAGTTTAACATATGATGAACTTATATGAGTTTTCTGTCTTCTAAGAGAATTTCACAGACATATGACACCGTTCTTGAGTGCAAAATTATTTTACATATGTATTACCCAAATATGATAACTGAATAATCCTTGTTTGAAGAATTGAATGAAGTCTTAATTTCATAAGTGGTGCACACATTTGACGGAAGAGTTAAGTTGAGTGTGGAAATGAAAACTAGTGGGTCATTATGATAGTATAATCTTTAGTAATTATTGAGCTTTTTAATTTAGTATATGATGATGAAGATGATTATTTAAACTAGAAAAAAATCTTTAACTAGTAAATAATCTAGAAGAATATAATAGGATAGAGGAAAAATAAGTAAGAGAAACGAGTTATATGCGTGAATTGTGAAATAGAAAAGAATTAGATATTGAATAGAATTTTTATATAATGTCACAGGAAATGAAAAAGATTGAAAGAAAATGAAACACGAAAGGAGCCACACTGTTACGTAGCCGGTGAGTAGAGCTCTCTTCTTTCCTTTCTTTCTAAATGGAAATTTTTTTGCTTTGATTTCACACGAATTTATGATGTTTATGATGGTAATGTATTTCTATGAAATTTCACAAAAGATGATATTTACTTAAGAAAAGTTCATATGCATTTTTATATGAAATGATGCTTTATGATTTTCAAAGAAATGTCCTCTTTGAAGTATGATTCATGATGCAATGTGTTTTATGATGATTATGTATTTCTATGAAGTTCCAAAAAGTTGATATTTCCTTTAGAAAAGTCATATGAATGTTTATGCGAAATGATGCTTTACGATTTTTAAAGAAATGTTTGAATTGAAAACATTATTTATGATGTATGAAAACGCCCAAATATGTATCCAATGTTATGAATATACTGCCTACAGACGAAGGGGCCTCTCGCTCAAGCTGAAAAAATGATATGCCGCCTACAGGCGAAGGGGCCTATGGCTCAAGTTGACCAAATGAACGCCGCCGATGCGAAGGGCCTATGTGGTAGCTATGGCTCAAGTTGGTTGTTGTACTGCTTAGGGCGAAGGGGTCATAAGGTACCTATGGCCTAAGCTAATGTGTATACGCATATGACTTGATATTATAATCATGGGATGTTGGACACTCTTTGGGGAAAATCCTATTATGATCTTGAAGTGAAATGATATTCATGATGTTTTCCAACATGTGATGATTCTATAAATATTGATGTTATGCTGAATTTATATTTAAAGTCATGGAAATTCTCAAATGCACTTGAATGTTTTGTTCAAGATTTTGTAAAAGTTATGTTTTGACTTTCCGAATTATACGGAATTATAAAACTCCACTCACTGGGTTTATTAGCAAGTTTGTTTTCCAAATGATTTTCTTTTCAGGTTACAATTGGAGTTTGGACAACACATCAGTATTGAGCCTGCTATTTACAAGAATTGAGCCACCACGTAATGAAATTGATTTGCTGTAAGTTTTGCTAATCCTATGATTTATAAAATTGACATGTATAAAGTTATTAGTATATAGTTGGAAACTGGGTGATTCATGTTTGCTTTAGTATATTGTTTGATCTATGAGGCGATGTTTCTTATAATGAGGAATTATTAGTTTGTGGGATGTTGATGTGTTGGTATTAGGAAGTGATATAGTTGGGTTTTGTTAATAAAATAAGGGAGATGCTGTTGAAATTTTTTTCTAAAAACATTAGCATGTGCACATCATACTTCTAATAAGTTAGAGGTACTAAGAATGGGACGTGTTAGTTTGGTATCAGAGCAAGATTTGGGTACTTATGTTGCACTATACTAGCATGCTCATGTTATAGATTTAGATAACCCTATAATGTGGTGGCAAGGCTTGCAGGTATAAGAGATGTTGCCTCAAACTTCCATTGCTTCCATTAAAGGTAATGATAAGGAAGATGATGAAGTATATGATTTAGTTTATGATGATATGTAATTAATGAAAGTTCGCATGGTATATGTGATGAATGGAGTTTAGAAAAAAGCATGCAATTTGGGCAATTAGTATTAATTAAATGTATTAATTCATTTGATCTTATACAAGTTCTACGATCTATATTATCCATTCTTGTGTAGAGGGATGCTAGACAGAATGAATTTATGAATATTATCTTAGAATAAAGATAAGACAAGCAGATGATGGCTATGATAAGTGAAGGGAAAAACTTCAATAGATGTATGTTCTTATCATTTTTGATAACTTAGATTCTCATTCTCAAATTCTTTGTAAAGCCTATGTCCATGACCATTTAGTGCTTCGAAGAAATCTTGAAAAGTGCAAATCATTATCTTACATAAACCCAATCCAGGCTTTCTTGACTCAAGCCTTTGAAATGTATTTCATTACATTGCTATCCTAAATGCTTCCTTCAACCACTAGAACCCCTAAATAAATCAGTTTCCATTCCATCTCCATGTTGTAGAAGGATGTCATCCCTAATCATCTAACTTATCTTTTTCCTACAAAGGCCTTTGGCTGGATTTGAGCCTCCAATTGAATGTGGTCAAGGTCATTGTTAAGAACAGTGAATGTAAAGCCCCGGGTTCTGGGTGCCTGAGACATCATTAAATTTTCTCTCTTTAAAATAAAATGAATCAAAATATATCAAGAGTGAATCTAAAGCAGAAAATATCTTGATTCAAAAGCAATAGTACAAAAGATAATTTGTCGGTGATAGTCAATTGTTTCACACGACATCAAACGTTTTCCAAGTACTTAGACAAAGTTTGACTCATTCAAAAGAAGCTAATTTATTTTGGAAGCCACCATTGCTCATAGTGTCTCCTCTGACTCCAAATCTGCAAAATATTAATTTCGAAAGGAATGAGTATTTCATAGAAATACTCAGTAGACTCAGCGCAATATTAACCAATTTATACTCCAAACATACATATAAAAATGTAAATCATATCTCATAAGTCTCTACTCGAAAACAAGTATCGTATAATAAATGCAGGTTTTCGACCCCCGTCTCATGCCTGAAGGCATATAAATACTAGTGCGCATAGTAACATCATAGCATGCATGCAAAATCTGTGCATAGCAATAAAGCATATGCAAAAGTATCGTCTCGTCTTGTCTCAAGCATAAAGCAATTAAGCTCATACAAATAACATATATGAGCATAAGTCACATATCCATATGTAATTCATAGAACAATCAATTAATATTAGCGCTATTTTTGAGAAAATATCTTAGGAAAGAGTCTGCCTCAAAATTCCACCGCGTCGAGCTAATGGGTAGGGTTTACTCACTTATTCTTCACTCCTCCTCTATAAAAGAATGTGAAACTCAAATTAGAATTTTTGCTAAAATGAGTTATTTTATAAAAGGAATTATTTTAAACTAGGCCATAATAAAATAATTGTATACAATGCTTAAGGGTATAGTGCCTAATATCATTAATACCCAAAAGTTAAGGAAAACTAGAAAATCAAGGATTAACTAAGATTTGAGTACAAAATATATGAGTTTAATTAAACTAATTTAGAAATCTTCAAAAATTGAATAAATGTAAAAGTTATAATTTAAATAGTTAAAGTCATTAAATCTCATATTTAATAAAATGGGGCTTAAATTAAAATATGTAGAAACTAATTTATGGGTTTAAATAAATAAAGTTAATCACAAACTAAAGTTAAAATCTTATAAACTTGTAAAACTACTTGAAAGAATCCTCAAAATAAAAGACTAAAATGACTAAAAATAAAAATTTGTAGGCTAAAATGAATAAAACATAAGTTTCTAGGCCTATTAGAAAGTGATCGAAAGTATGAGGGCCAAAAGTGACGAAATCAGAAGTTTTTGTGCTCGTTTAAACTAAATAGAAAATTTAGGGCTTAAATAACACAAGATAAAACTTTGGGGTTAAAATTTTAAATACCACAAAATATATAAAATTGCTCCCTCAATCCCTGATCCATTCGACCAAGGCAGAGAGGGAGAGAAGCAAGGGGAATCGGTGGGAGGGGGAGGCCACCGGATTTTTGTTGCTTCCCGCGCCGGCGAAGCCGCGCCGGACACGGCACTCGGCTGCCCGCGTTCGCCCTCGGCCGCAAGGACGATTTTGTGGCACAAACACAGCGTGAGGAGGGGGAAAATCTGAGTTGAAATCGATTGAGCCTTGCCCCAAAATTTCGAAACAAAATCTGAAATTTCGACATAAAATAAAGGTAAAGGTTTGGGTTAGGTTTGATATTGTGAGCTGAGTTGAATGAGTAGCATTTTGGGGTGAAAATGGTAATGGTGTTGGCTGCGATATGGGTGGCAGTGGTGGCGGTGACGGCGCACAATGGTGGCGGCGCACGGTGCTGGAGTGGCATTGGCTCCATTTTCTTCCTTGCCAATTGTTCCACCAATGATATGCGCTAAAAATATGAAATTTTGTAAAAATTGCTTCTTGTTGGGTGTAGAGACAATGTGTTTGTGTGTATATGTATGTGTAGATATGTGATGAAAATGCATATATTTTTCTTCCGGATTCTTACTTGTGAAAGTGTGGGCTTGCAATGCTAATACTCTCAAATTTTGAATGTTTGTGTGAGGCAGTGCGAAAAGGCAGTGAATGTTTGTTGTGGCAAGGAGAAGGGCAGTGCGGTTGTGTGAGGATGTATTGTTAAATGTGTGTAGGTGATTGAGATAAAGGTGGTGGATGATAGTGTGTGCTTGTAACATTTTCAAAGACAAAGAGGGGGAGCAGGGGGGACGGTTGGGAGGGGATGAAGAAGAAGAAGCAGACCTTCTCTTGTGGCTGCTGGATTTGGGTTGGGACTGTGGAGTTGGGGAGGATTTATACACATTAATTTGGCATAGGGTCGCATGGGGGAAGATGTTTGAATGAGGGTTACCAATTTGGGAAAAGCCTTAAATCTATGGGCTTAGTTACAATAAATTGGATTAAGAACTAAAAGGTTTAAATACGGACTAAGAAATCAAAGTTTGTATGTATAAATTAAATTAAATTAAGTTTGTAATGGTTTAATCCAATGATAATGGTTGAAAGGAAATTTTTGTAAAATGTGAATTATGCTTAATCTATTGAAATGGTTAATTAAATGGTAATTAATTAAATAAATTACAATTTCTTAATTAAGATAAATAGTTATTATGAATAAATTAAATTAAGTTTAAGAATTAAATTCGATGAGGATTGGTAGTGACGCGACTTAAAAAATTCGAAAATGTAAAGCTTATAATTTTTAAAAATTTTAGGTCGGTACAACCTTACCCCATTAAAATAAATTTCATCCTCGAAATTTAACTTATTTGGTCTATGAGGTCAGGGTATTTCTCACGGATCTCTTCCTCTTTTTTCCAAGTGACCTCATTACTCCCATCGCTACCCTATTGGACTTTGACTAATGGAATCTCTCGATTTCTCAGGACATAAACTTTCTTCTCTAAAATGCGTATAGGGGTTTCTTTGCAAGATAAATTTTTCTTAATCTCAATATCTTGGTAGTTCACCACGTGATTCGGGTTAGGGACATACTTCTTTAATAATGAAATGTGAAAAACATTAAGAACTACCGAAAGCTCAGGCGGCAAGGCCAAACAGTACGCTAGATTCCCGAATCTTTCTAATATCTCAAACGGTCCAATAAACCAGGGTCTCAACTTCCCTTTCTTGCCAAATCGTAAGACACCCTTCATTGGTGCTACCTTGAGATAAACTTTCTCTCCGATCTGGAACTCCCAATTTTTCCTCTTCAAATCAACATAACTCTTCTGTCTATCCTGAGCAGCCTTAATTCTAGATCTGATCTTTTCAATCTTTGCCACTGTCCCCCTTACCATGTCTGGTTCAAGTAATTTCCTTTCTCCGACCTCATTCCAATAAATTGGTGATCAACATCGTCTGCCAGACAAAGCTTCATAGGGAGCCATGCCAATCGTGCCCTGGAAATTGTTATTGTAGGCAAATTCCACTAATGGTAGGCGTTCATCCCATTTTCCGCCTAAGTCCAGCACACATGCTCTCAACATATCTTCTAGTGTCTGGATAGTGCACTCAGACTGTCCGTCTGTCTGAGGGTGATAGGTAGTGCTAAAGTCCAACCGGATCCCCATGGCGGTTTGAAGACTTTTCCAGAATCTCGAGGTAAACCTTGGGTCCCGATCTGACACAATGAAAACCAGTACTCCATGTAGTCACACAATCTCCTTAACGTATACTTGGGCTAGCTGATCTACACTGAGTATCATCCGGACCGGTAAGAAATGAGCAAATTTTGTGAGTCGATTTACAATTACCCAAATGGCATCGTAACCTCTCATTGATCTAGGTAGACCCACTACAAAGTCCATCTTAATCTTTTTCCATTTCCACTTAGGTATATCCAAAGGATTTTGTAACCCTGATGGCGTCTGGTGCTCGGCCTTAACCTGTTGACATACCAGGCATCGAGACACAAACTTTGCGATGTCTCCTTTCATATTTCTCCACCAGAAGGAATCATGCAAGTCTCAATACATTTTTGTCCCTCCTGGATATGTTGCATAAGGAGCGGAATGAGCGTCAGCTAAAATCTCGTCTCTAATGTGCTCATCTTGTGGAGCACAAAGTCGACCCATAAACATAAGTGCTAAATCAGAAGCAATCTCAAATCCTAATCTCCGAGGAGTCCCCACTCTATTATAGATCTTTTCTAAGAAGCTGTCGTTTTTCTGAGCAGCTATAAATTGTTCCCTTAAATCTGGCCAAACAATCAAATTCGCCAACCTACCAGCCCTTTGGATTGATGGGGTTCGCACCTCAATCCTCAAATTTTGGAAATCCCGAATTAGCTGGTCTTGCACCATTCCCAACGCTAATAAATGTCCTGCATTCTTCCTACTTAATGCCTCTGCAACAGCATTAGCTTTACCCAGATGGTGCAGAATATCATAGTCATAATCTTTCACTAGCTCAAGCCATCGACGTTGTCTCATGTTCAACTACTTCTGAGTAACGAAATATTTTAGACTCTTATGATCCATGTAGATCTCGCATTTACTCCCATACAAGTAGTGGCACCAAATTTTCAAGGCATGCACTACTGCTGCAAGCTCTAAGTCATGAGTTGGGTAATTCTACTCATATGGCTTTAGCTGTCTTGAAGCATAAGCTATTACCTTCCCATGCTGCATCAGCACACACCCCAATCCATGCTTAGAGGCATCAGTATAAATGACGAAACCCTCAGGGCATCAGGTATTGTCAGGACTGGAGCTGAAATTAATCTTTTCTTCAATTCTTGAAAGCTCTACTCACACCGATCTGACCACTGAGATTTAACTCCCTTTCTAGTCAGCTGAGTCATAGATCCTCCTATTTTAGAGAAACCCTCTATGAATCGTCGGTAGTACCCCGCCAATCCTAGAAAGCTTCTAACATCTCATCTCCAGCGTTAGCAGGGGTCGGCCAATTTGTTACGGCTTCAACTTTAGAAGGATCAACCTCAATGCCTTTGGCCGTGACAATGTGGCCAAAAAATCCAACTCTCTCGAGCCAAAATTCGCATTTGTTGAATTTGGCATACAGCTTCTCTGCCCTTAATGTATCCAGCACAATCCTCAAGTGTTCCTCATGTAGTTTTGGTTCCCTTGAGTAAACCAGTATGTCATTGATGAAGATGATGATGAATTTATCCAAATACTGGTGGAAAACTCAATTCATGACGTCCATAAATGTTGCAGGGGCATTAGTAAGACCGAACGGTATTACTGTAAATTTATAGTGCCTGTATCGAGTTCGAAAAGCTGTTTTAAAATATCTGCTGGCTTGATTTTTAGCTGATGGTAACCAAATCTCAGATTGATTTTCGAGAACAGAGCAGCATCCTTCAGCTAATCAAATAGGTCATCAATTTTTGGAAGAGGATCCTTATTCTTTATCGTTAGCTTATTAAGTTCACGGTAGTTGATACACATTCTCATACTGCCATCCTTTTTCTTGACAAACAAGACGGGTGCTCCACATGGGGAAATACTTGGCCTGATAAAGCCCTTTTCTAGCAATTCCTCTAACTGGATTTTCGATTCCTGTAATTTCTTAAGTGCCATACGGTACGGAGCCTTTGAAATTGGCGCTGCTCTAGGTACTAGCTAAAGAGAAAACTCAAGCTGCCTACCTTGCGGGAGGCCAGGTAGATCCTCAGGAAATAAGTTTGCATATTCACAGACAATCGGCACACAGTCAAGGGTGATCTCTTCAGAAAGTCCACCCTACAAACTAACTAGCTACCCTTGGCAACCGTTTTTTGCCAGAAGTTTCTCTGCTTGCATGGCTGAGATAAGGCGGGGGAGTGCCTTCACTTTCTAGCCATAAAACCCGAATACATCCTCTTCATTTTTCTGGAGTGTCACTTCTTTCTCATGGCAGAAGATAGTAGCACGATTATTACTTAGCCAGTCCATGCCCAAGATGATGTCAAAGTCTTTCATCTCGATCACATTCAGGTCTGCTTTCAGTACCATCCCGTCGAAGTCAATTGGTACGTCTGGGGCCACTCTGTTAGTATTGATGGTTCCACGTGATGGTATACTAACCTTCAGAGTACTACCCACTTTCTCGCCCACTAATTTCAGTCTAGCTAGACATAGAACTGAGATAAAGGAATGTGCAGCACCTGAATTTTTCAGGACATATACGGGGATACTAGAGACAGACAGTATACCTGTCATCATGTTGTGATTACCATATTAGGAATTTCTTAACTCCTAAGATTAAATAAGGCATATGCAAGAATACTTAAAATTAATTAGTATACCTGCAATCACATTAGCATCAACAACATCATCTTCATGGGTCATGGCGAACACTTTTGCCAGGCTATCTCCCAGTGGTCTGTGTGTTTGGCTTCTTGTTTGGTGCAAAATTCTTGTTCTGATTCTGAGATTGCCCATGCCACTTTCTCTTGCCCTGATTTTGTTGGTTTCCTTTGTTCCCCTTTCCATTGTATCTTAGACCAGAATAAGCCACAGTCTGAGCCATTCTCATAACTTGACCATAAGTGGGCAAGGAGTGAGAACACACGATCTGACGAATATCAGGGCGTAGGCCTCTTTCAAACCTCCTGTCCTTCACGATCTCAGTGCTTGCCAAATGCGGGGCATAGCAGGAGAGTTCCTCGAACTTTCTCTCATAGTCAGTGATGTCCATGTCTCCTTGCCTTAGGTTTAGGAACTCTGACTCTTTCTGGTCTCGCAGGGCCTGCGGAAAGTATTTATCAATCAAGTCAGTCTTGAATTGTTCCCAAGTCAAGTTCTTCTGCACTTTTGGAGTCCTAATCTTGTAGACAGAGTCCCACCAATGGCCAGCATGACCATCCAACGTAAACTCAGCACACAGAACCTTCTGATCGTCAGGGCATGAGATATGGTTGAATATTTTCTCCAGAGATCTAAGCCACTTCTCTGTGGCTAAGGGGTCATTGCCGCCCTTAAACCTGGGTGGTCTATACCTGCGAAATTGCTCAACCATAGACATAGCTGGGGCTACTGACACAGCAGGTGCATTCTGTCTCTGCTCTAGTACTGCCTGGAATAACTCCGTGATTATGTTATTCTAAGATTCACCTCATGGTGGAATTTCCTTTACATCACAGGGCAAAAATTAGATTTGTTGTTACTTTCAATTTATAGCACGAACATATATCATCACAAATAACTCGACAGAGAAAGGAAAATAAAACATGCTTTCATTAATATTTAAAATCCTTCAATAAGGAGTACAAAAGTCGAGATAACATCTTAAGTAAACTAACTTAACTTGAGATTTAAAGATAATCATTGGTGCTGATACAACTTCCATTACTGCTCCTTCTAACAACCTACTCTAGTCATCGAGCTAGCCTCCAAATCCTGGTGGTGGAATGCTAAGGGGTACTCAGGTTTACGGGTGTATATGGGGAAGGTCTATATACCCCAAAGTCAGCATCAGGTATAACTCGATCTAACTCCAACTCTATCTCTATAGGCTCCTTCTCTGGCAATAGAGCCCGTACTGGCTCTGATGGAAAGAGTCTTCCTGAACTCATCACAAGCTCATCACAGAATGTCAGGAAATCAACATCTACTCCCTGACACCTCCTCAAATCCTCTTAAAACTCAGAAATCAGTGACTGTCTCCCTTCAGGGAATACGGATATGAGGTGGCCAATAGAGCCCGCATCATCAGTAGGTAAATCACAGGATAAGACATCATGACGTGCCATGTGGTAAGCCAAGATATTCTCTAACATAGTCCTAGCCGGATCAAACTCAAATGACAAGTATTTATCCCAGACAGCAAAAACCCTCTTGCACATACGTCTAGTCTGAACCATGTCTGAAAATTCGCTATCAAAGTCTAGTCAGTTAAAATCTTTCATTATCTCTAGTAAGTTCCCAAGGACTAAAACAAATAAAGAAATAGAATGAAAATCATTTCTTGATTGTCTTCACTTAATTTATCTACGGGTACGCCCAATTATGCTCGACTTGGTTATTTTCTCAAATAGGGTACAATAAATTTCTTATCTCAATAATTCATAGCATCATATCTCAAACATGTACCCAAGTTTATCAACATAAATATTTTCTCGAAATAAATGTCTTTCTTTCCCTTCAGAGTCGGCAGAGGGAGCGATGGCAATGGTACTTCCAAGGTTCTTAAATTTGAAAATAAATTTTTTTATATCACTAAACAAATATCTGCAGGTCTACAAAAACGTCAACCGCGCTCTGATACCAAGCTGTAAAGCCCCGAGTTCTGGGTGCCCAAGGCGTCATTAAATTTTCTCTTTAAAATGAAATGAATCAAAATATATCAAGAGTGAATATAAAGCGGAAAATATCTTGATTCAAAAGCGATAATACAAAAGATAATTTGTAGGTGATAGTCAATTGTTTCACACGTTTTCCAAGTACTTAGACAAATTTTGACTCATTCAAAAGAAGCTAATTTATTTTGAAAGCCACCATTGCTCATCGTGTCTCCTTCGACTCCAAATCTACAAAATATTAATTTCGAAAGGAATGAGTATTTCATAGAAATACTCAGTAGACTCAGCGCAATATTAACCAATTTATACAACAAACATACATATAAAAATGCAAATCACATCTCATAAGTCTCTACTCGAAAACAAGTATCGTGCAACAAGTCATATTGTGTTTTAACAATGTTCGTTACTCACGTAACAAGTTATCTTATGTCTGTAACATTTCATGTTGCATGAATTATATAGTGTAACACATCATGTTCCATGAATTTAAAACATTATAACATCTTTTATTACATTACATGAATTAAAATAAGTAACAATTTCTACTACATGAATTAATATTAATAAACAAGTTAATTAATGGCTATGTGGAGCAATTTCAAATCTCTAATTAGTGTCTTAACTCTTTTCAAATGAGATTAGTGTATTACTTCTTAATCATTCTTTATTCAATTTAGAATTTACTTGACATAACCATTCACAATACGCATCCACAAAGACATTAATATAACATGGCATAGCATAAAAGTGCAATATAAGTTAATAACATCGTTACATCCGAGTCTTAACAATAATAGATTTGCAATATGAGTTCATCTCTCACAAACACAAAAGATCCCACTTAATGTCAGTTAAATGCTTAGTCAGCCTGCAAGCTCCTAATGCTACTACTCCTCATCGATATCACTCTCCCTCGTATAGCTCGGCCCTTCATCAGCCTTAGCCCTCTTACAAGGGGTGGTTTCGGTTGTGCCCAAGCTAGAAGGCATCTCATCATTAGTTGGGAGTGCCATCTCGGAATCCGAGTCGAGTGGTGGAGCATCAGCCGGTGCAATCATCCCCACATGGTTAGGGACTACGGGGTGCTAAGCCTTGAACCTATCCCACTCTTTTACAACAGCAGCTGTGAAGGCAGGGTAGTCAATAGTGGAAGGTAGCCCAGGCTCCTCAATGACTCTCTCCTGAAATAATGCTTCGGCCATTTGCTGCCAATATGATGGCAGAGAAGCAGTGAGGCGTTTGGCGGCCTCATAGTGGATGACAGAGTATTCTATACTCTACAGCTCTTGCCACATTACCAATAATTCTCTAGCATGCTAGCCTACAGTGTGACCAATAATACAAAGTCTATTAGTTCATCTTCTACATCTTTTAGCTTAATTCCGAGGACTAAAATAATAATATTTTATGAAAATTTAAATCCTAACATCACATGCTCAATCGTACAACATAATATCACAAAAGATTTAAACTATGTGGATACAATATTTCTTTCCAAAACATTCAAAATGCATCTAGAATAATAAATCAAGTTGTTCATAACTTTTCACGTCAGTAAATTTGTATACACATAGATGTAGTTACATCATAAATCATTGTATCCAGACAAATCTTTCAACTTCAATCAGTAAAATTCTTTTAAAATATTTTACCTTTCCGGAGTCGGCACGGCGCGCCAAGAGTAGGCAGAAAATGCCGTGAAATATTTCAACCTTTAAAATTTCAACGGTATAAAATTAAGAAATTTTAACAAGTCTACAGAAAAGTAGACCTTGCTCTGATACCACACTGTAACCCTCCAATTTCTTAAAAGTTTGGGACGCTACAAAAATCACATTTTCATTTTTGAATTTAACAAGTAAATTTGTTTTTTTAAACTAGATAAACTAATAAGGATAGAATATGTGCGGAAACATGATAATCGTTTCAATTACATAATGCCCAAAATACATTTTTATAGTTGTCGATAAAAGTAATTGTTCAAAATATAATACAGATAAAGTATTTAGCAAAAAGGGCAATACAAAATCATTTAGTAAAAATATTTAGTTGACTCTGCTCGTCGCCTCAATCACAGCCGGTCCCTTAACCTGGAAGGAGGGAAAGTTAGGGTGAGCATAATAATATTATACTCAGTGGGGCAAGTCAATTAATTTATGTCAACCAAATATGTGATCATAATCATAAACTCTACTCTTTAGACATTTAAAATTTTCAAGGTTGTACTGTAGGCTATCCCAAGGGCCTACTTTTAACCCCATACCAATTTGCGATCCCGGACAACATACAAGCACTAGTATCATAATTGCACAGTGAGCTATCCCAAAGGTCTACTTTTGACCCCGGACCAATTTTCGGTCCTGGGCAAACATTTTCATATATTTAAGTCACAACCAAAATCAACACATAAGAAAATGACATGATCAATTAATTAGAATTTGCACAATATGAACCCCACCTCAAAAGTCTTCAAAAAGTTTGCTTGAAATGTTACAAAGCGGTGATGCTACTCAAACTTGGAACTTAAAGCGCCCTCGTCTAGCAAATGAAAGTTTAAAGTGATTTAATATGTTTGAATTATCATTGGAAGGAGAATCTTAAACTTTAAGGACTTAATTAAATATTTATAAAAGTGATAGTGTAAGATTTTGGAGTCTTAAAATGTCTAAAGGTTTAATTGTCACTTATGAGTGTTAGAGTTCACAATTAATTTGATTGGTTTAAGATTTAAGACCTTTATGAAGTAATTAAATTCTTTAATGGTTAAATTGAATAATTATAATAGTTAGAGGACTCTATTTTGTTATGCTTGGATAGTTTGAGGGTCAATTTATGTTAAATTAAAAGTTTAGGGACTTATGTGATTAGAATTAAAAGTTTAGGAACCAATTATGCAAAACTTGAAAGTTAGGGGCCGAAATTAATTAATTAAAATACTTGGGGACCAACTTTGATTTAAATAACAACTTTAGGATCAACTTAAGTGTCTTAGAAATTCTTGGGGTCAAAACTTGGGTAGACCGTTAGTTTAGAACTTATTTACACGCTTTCAAATATTTTAGGGATTAAAAGGTAATAACCAATGGGCAATATTTTAGATCTAATATTTTGTTGTCAAAAACCAAAGGAAAAGAAAGCAGAGAACGTTTAGAGAGGGAGTGTGGTCTTGAAGATTTCTTGTGGGTCAAAATTCGGCCAAAATCCGGTGAATCGAAGTAACAATTAGTGGAATAGAAAGCTCTCGACAAACTCTTAGTATAGAGGTAAGTTTTTAAAGATATTATGGTAGTTTTTGGTAAAGTTGAGGGATGGTTTTGAAGCTTTTCCGGCGAGTATGTTGGTTTTCCAGCCAAGATATTTATATATTCGTGTTTCTCGTAGTGAGAGGAAGCCATAGACACTAATTTTGCGAAGTTTGGTGCTGAAATGAGGATAACCCATTATTGGGTCTTTCGCTTGCTCGACCGAACCACATTTTCAGATTTTTTTTTATTGATATTTGGAATGTGGGAAGAAAGATGCATATATACATATTTTGGAATCTCTAATTAATGTAGATTATAGTACATGATTAGTTTTAAATGCAAGGTAGAAGAATGATTTTTGCTTGAGTAAAAATGGAGAAAAGTAATGGTTACTTTGTTGTTGTTGGATTCGATGTATTGCTTGATGTGTAGCTTGAAGTTCTATTGCTAGCCTTGAGCTTGATTGTTTGTAAAAATAAGAAAAATGAGTGTTAGTTGATGTATTTGAAGAATAAGAAGAAGATGGAGTAGAAGAGGAAGAGAAGAGGATTACCTTGCTTGTTGTTTTTATTAGCTCACAAGGAAGAGGAAATGGTTTTGATGTCAATAAGAAAAGAAGGGACCAAAGTTTAAGAATTTGGAAGTGTTTGGCTCGAGTAGGGAATTATTAGAAGTTGACATCTTGACATATGCTTCGAATGTTCGGTTCTTGAAATTAATTCGTTAAAATTATTTTGATAAGTTTTGAATTATTTCAGTTGACTTGAACTTTTGTTAAGTTATGTTGGTTAAAACTTGAATTTATTATTTAAGTTACGAAATTTCCATTCTCATAATATACTTTGATTCGGCCAGACGAGTATATGAAAGTTTGAAAAGTCAAAAAAGTTGTAGCGACACAAGTTGAAAAGTCGTAAAATTAAATTTAAATTTTCTTGATAGCTACAAGAAGTGAAACTGAGTCTGGGACTGGAACCTGAATAAGTGAAATATGGGGCACGAGCAAGTTCCCGAAATTCATCTTTCTTTAGCGTGGCTCTAACCAGCTTTTCCCAATTGTCATATATATTACTCATCGGAGCGGGAGGATCAACACAAGTTGTATGTATTTTAAGAATTGTCTTCAATTTCATGTATGTCATGTCAACCACTCAAAGAAAATAATTTAAAATGGGGAAAACTTCAAATTAGCAAAAAGTAAACGCTAATATATAGTTTTAATTACCATCACTTTGACAAGCTTATCAGTCTAATACAATATTGTACGTTAGGACCAAAATTCCCATCCTCCTTTATCTTCTCTACATCTTCACTTCCACCAATTTCGGACTACCTACCTACCGGCGGCCGCCGAGCGCCAGATCTTCTTCCCTTTTCTCCTCCTCTCCTCCAGCATAATGCTCGTCTCTACATGTTTCTTTGCCGACCACCGTCGAGTGGTGGAGCTGAACATTTGCAGGACCACTCGCAGCGCCACAAGGGCGCTGCAGATCTAACAGCCCTGGTGGTGGCGTTTGCTTGAAATTTATTGTGGTTTGCTTGTATGAGGTGGTCTTGGCAGTTCTTCTGCGGCGGTGGAGAAATGAACAGTTTCTGTTGGCTTTTGCGAATAAGATGTTCAGCTTTTGCGAAACCGTTTCGTCAATTGTCTATAGAATCTGATGATTTCATTCAAGGATGGATTTCATTAAAAAAAGCTTAAAAATACACTTACAGTGTCCGTATTAAAATCCAACCTCTCGCGAGTTAATTTCATAAAAAAAATCTTTTTTATTTTTAAATTTTTTGACATTAGCAAAGTGTTTAGCTGGATTCTCATATTATAATCTATAATCTGTCACACGGTATCATTTTATTGGTTTTATTTTTTTAAAAAAGTCAAAAAGTAAAATTCAAACCACAATTATTTATTTTTTTACGAAAACAACCAATAAAATAATATCACGTTGCAGATTATAATCTAGATAGAGACAAATTCAAAAATAATAATAAAATAATAGTTGACATGGTGAAGAAGAATGCAGACATATGACATTGCACTTCACACGATGAAGAAAAAGTGAAGAAAAAATGGGGTAAAAGAGATTAAAGTGATTAAAAAAAGAAAAATAAGAAACATATGAGACCCATTAATTTTTTTGTGTGTATATCTCTCATGTTAAACTTTGAACTATGACATTCGACTTTAACTATATATTTGAGATGCTTTTAGGCGCGGGAGATTCAAACATTTAAGAGTGTGAAAACCTAAGTTCCATATCACAATTCACAAGGATTGATTTTTTATTAAGACCGTACAAAGTCTTGGCTATTTCATAAAATCTTGTTAAGGCCAGATAATTAATAAAGATTTATAATCATAAAATTTCAGGACTCACTTTTTTAATCATTCTAATTTTTAAATAATCATATCACATTCAAGTTATAGAAAATGGCCACTGTCAATATTTTTTTTTTAAAAAGTTATAATGTAATATCTTAAATTTTATATCTGTACATAAAATAGAAAATGATTGTATCATCTTTTTCCATTTGTAATTTTAAAAAACTATTAGCTTTTTTATTTTGAAGGAAGACAAAGTTGACATTGTTCGAATATTTTTACTTTTTCTTATTTTTTTATAATCGAGTAAAAATTGTATAATTTTTTCTATGTCAAGTTTACATTCAACTTGTTCAAAAATAAATAATAATAAATAAAAGAAAAGGAAAAGATTTCTCAATGTTTAAATTTAGAGATCAATATGACAGTAATAGATTCTTAAATGATTTTATAATTGATTACCGGACCATACAAGGTAAAAACAGATTAGAAATTCCAACTCAAAAAAATCAATATGAAATTATATCGATCTAATTCTATGTTGGAGATACCCTCTGAAATCTAAGAAATTCCATTAGAAATGCACAAAAATGCATGACATAGAAAATCCATCAAATTTATATAAGAATCCATAAAACTCAAAAAATCTATCAAATTCTATATTGAGAACACCTCTAAAAAGCTAAAGGAATTATGTGACAATGGAGTTTAACATGCAAACCTTATTCACTTTGCCCCTCCTATTTTTTTTTTTAAACTTTTTCACTAATAAATGAAAATATCAAATCTAAAAGGTCAATTCTAAAATAAACTTTAATTCCTCTTAATTCATTGATTTACCATCTTCACATGCGTGCTTGTGAGTTAATTAGGCAGGTAATGCGTATGTTTTTACCTTCTCGACTGGCACCACCCTTCCCCTTACCCGATTCAATAGGTACAAGCAAGGTAGGTATGGGGGTGGGATTAGTATAAACGGGGCAGCGTATGGGGGAGGCGTATCCAACTAGAACTTGCTCTATTGTCATTCTTACTATTAGAATTCCTTTCATTTTAATTAATTAAAATGTGATGTTTATCTCATTATTTCCTCAAAATTCGAGATTAATTAGATTTAAAAATTTATTCCTTTATTGTGAGAGAAATGTCGCTTTTTTTCCACAAATATCGCAATATTTAACCTCGCTTTAATTGAACAGTATGATATCTAAAAATTATATTGTTGTATAATGCAGTGTCTTGTGTTGATAATGACTTAATAAGTTAATAGCAAATTGCAACACTTTTTTCTATTTAAATTCTCATCACATTTTATTTTTCCAAAAACTATGTATAAAAGTATTTACAATATGTTGTTCGACTCGTGTTTTATCTTTCATGATATATTATTTGATTTAGAATATCTTATATTTTATGGCTAACTTTAATTATAGAGATGATAAGTTTAATTTGATAATATTATACATTTGTCGTTTAACTTATGTTTTCAAATGTATTGAATTTTGGTAATAGATTTTTCCCATTACTTCATATGTACGAGAGATTAGATGTAAGAATATCTATTATCTTCTAAACAATCTTAAACTTCACGATTATCAAGTCTATTAATCATATTGATTCAATTAATGTATAGTTTTATTTTTATATTTTCTAGCTCAAATATTGGAAATTTGCTAAGAAAATAGATAAGGTTCCCATTAAAGAGATAGATGGTGTACGTGGCGGAAATCTAATAAAAGCGGCCCCCTTTTGGTAGGACCCAAGGGACCCTTTTTGTTAAATTTCCGCCACATAAGCTATAAGGCTCCTTAATAGGAGATAGATAAGGCTTTGTAGCCAGATTATAAATATTGTAGATTTATTATGTAACTATCTAATAATATATTTTAATAAATTTTTCTACCTGTGTAACGGACAAGTGCTTGAACTAATTTTAATTGGATTCACATGCGCATGGAAAATCCCGTTTAGGAAACAATTTTAACCAATAGAAAGTTTAGGATAAAAAGAAGAAAGAAAAAGTCAAGGATTTAAATAAAATGAAAAGACGTCTAATGCAATTATAAAGTGGCGCTTCTAAAAATTGTAATGCGAATGTAATTTTCCTTTAATTTTTTGTTTATTTCTTATTTACTGTCTTTATTTAATTAAATTGACGGTCATTTTAGACTCGATAACACAAAAAAGTTTAGATGACGCGAAAAATGTTTGAGATTTGAGGTAATAAAAGGAGTGTAAATTTTGGAAGGTTCTGGTAAAAAATATCAACTGGCTATGTATACAGCATCAATTAACCAAAGGAAGTAGAAAGTTTTAAATCAGAACAGTACAACAAAAAAGAACCTTTCACTGAACAAGAAACAAACAAATGAAATTGCTTAAGATACGGCAAACTTTACTGAACAGGTGAAGAAAAGGTTTTAATTTTCCAATGATCAGCTCATCAGTCGGGTTAGCTTCTTCGTTCTTCTTCCGCTAAGCAGTTTTTTTATATGTATAGTATAGGTTTCTTGCTCATCTTACAAGTTATAAATCCATTCAAATGATGAATCCACAGTAGAAGTTCAATTTGATGTTCTAAAGGAAGTAGCATCAACCTTGGGGGGAACGGAATGCCTTCTTGTACCAGAAGGGGAAGGAGAGAAGGAAAGCCGCTTCTTTGAAGAACCCAATGATACTTTTTCCGGAGTTCCATTCTTTTCAGATCCCAATGGACTTGGCAATCGGGATTTAGCTTTTATTGACGCCGTGGCTGCCCTGTACCCTGGAATGGCAGGTGAGCTTGCAAGGCTTTCATCGTCTCTCACTGAGGATCCGGCAATGCTGTGCCTCCTATAAACCTCCGATCGTGTGCTGTTCAGACTCCTTGAATCCTCTTCTGTGGTAGCATTTCCCTTTGTTAGTCTTCTTGAGGGGGGAGTTGCGGGCGATTGTCTGCTGGGAGGCCGACTTTGCTTACGGACTGTAGGAGAAGGCTTATTGTCAGCACCGCGAGACGGAGTCCTCATAATTTCTCCAACAGAAATTGCATGACTTGTAGTGCTCTTGACAGAAGCGTGATCACTGTTAAATTCTTTGTCAACTGCACTGCCGTTTTCCCATGGCCGGGAAGCCATCCACCTCTCTAACCAACTCCATCCCCAGTGGGGATTATTTGGATCCATGAATGCCTGGTTTGAGGACTTTGAGTTCTTCCAAGTTTGCTGTTTTAGAAATTTTTAGGTCCTTATCAGTTTGAAATCCACTTCAGCTAAACAAAGATTCATCACAATGTCATAAATGAATGTCAAGAAAACAGAACATTGAAAGAATGGAAGCGTAATTTAGAATTCCACAAACAGAAAAATAGAGTACTTCAATCCTTCCTCTCCATTCGACTAGGGGGGGGGGGGGGGGGGGGGGGGGGGGGGGGGGGGGGGGGGGGGGGGGGGGGGGGGGGGGGGGGGGGGGGGGGGGGGGGGGGGGGGGGGGGGGGGGGGGGGGGGGGGGG